>JBBPBX010030041.1:0-17082 GCA_038048925.1 Garcialebias charrua
GTCCCTGTGATGGACTGGAGACTTGTCCATGTGTCCTTGTGATGGATTGGAGACTTGTCCCTGTGTACCTGTGATGGACTGGAGACCTGTCCAGGTATCCTTGTGATGGACTGGAGACTTGTCCACATGTCCCTGTGATGGACTGGAGACCTGTCCAGGATGTCCCTGTGATGGACTGGAGACTTGTCCACGTGTCCTTGTGATGGACTGGAGACTTGTCCCTGTATACCTGTGATGGACTGGAGACCTGTCCAGGTATCCCTGTGATGGACTGGAGACTTGTCCATGTGTCCTTGTGATGGACTGGAGACTTTTCCCTGTGTACCTGTGATGGACTTGAGACCTGTCCAGGTGTCCTTGTGATGGACTGGAGACTTGTCCACATGTCCCTGTGATGGACTAGAGACCTGTCCATGTGTCCCTGTGATGGACTGGAGACTTGTCCACGTGTCCCTGTGATGGACTGGAGACTTGTCCACGTGTCCCTGTGATGGACTGGAGACCTGTCCAGGTGTCCCTGTGATGGACTGGAGACTTGTAAATGTGTCCCTGTGATGGACTGGAGACTTGTCCATGTGTCCCTGTGATGGACTGGAGACCTGTCCAGGTGTCCCTGTGATGGACTGGAGACTTGTCCACGTGTCCCTGTGATGGACTGGTGACTTGTAAATGTGTCCCTGTGATGGACTGGAGACTTGTCCATGTGTCCCTGTGATGGACTGGAGACCTGTCCAGGATGTCCCTGTGATGGACTGGAGACTTGTAAATGTGTCCCTGTGATGGACTGGAGACTTGTAAATGTGTCCCTGTGATGGACTGGAGACTTGTAAATGTGTCCCTGTGATGGACTGGAGACTTGCAAGGGAACCGGACTTGTGATCTGAAGGACCCTGGTTCGAGTTCGAACCCCGGCCACTACACACCTTGGGGTGTCTATGAGTGCATACCTATTTCCCCAGCTCCCCGGGCGCTCACTACGGCTGCTCACTGCACCACTTGGTGGTGGTTGGGTTAAATGCAGAGAACAATTTTGTCTGTCAAGTATGGGAAACATACACAGATGACAAAAATGTGTAATTTATATATTTTAATTTATAAATGTGTCCCTGTGATGGACTGGAGACTTGTAAATGTGTCCCTGTGATGGACTGGAGACCTGTCCAGGTGTCCCTGTGATGGACTGGATACTTGTCCATGTGTCCCTGTGATGGACTGGAGACCTGTCCATGTGTCCCTGTGATGGACTGGAGACTTGTCCCTGTGTACCTGTGATGGACTTGAGACCTGTCCAGGTGTCCTTGTGATGGACTGGAGACTTGTCCACATGTCCCTGTGATGGACTGGAGACTTGTCCACGTGTCCTTGTGATGGACTGGAGACTTGTCCATGTGTCCTTGTGATGGACTGGAGACTTGTCCCTGTTTACCTGTGATGGACTTGAGACCTGTCCAGGTGTCCTTGTGATGGACTGGAGACTTGTCCACATGTCCCTGTGATGGACTGGAGACCTGTCCATGTGTCCCTGTGATGGACTGGAGACTTGTCCACGTGTCCCTGTGATGGACTGGTGACTTGTAAATGTGTCCCTGTGATGGACTGGAGACTTGTCCACGTGTCCCTGTGATGGACTGGAGACCTGTCCAGGATGTCCCTGTGATGGACTGGAGACTTGTAAATGTGTCCCTGTGATGGACTGGAGACTTGTAAATGTGTCCCTGTGATGGACTGAAGAGTTGTAAATGTGTCCCTGTGATGGACTGGAGACCTGTCCAGGTGTCCCTGTGATTGACTGGAGACTTGTCCACATGTCCCTGTGATGGACTGGAGACTTGTCCATGTGTCCTTGTGATGGACTGGAGACTTGTCCCTGTGTACCTGTGATGGACTGGAGACCTGTCCAGGTATCCCTGTGATGGACTGGAGACTTGTCCATCTGTCCTTGTGATGGACTGGAGACTTGTCCCTGTGTACCTGTGATGGACTGGAGACCTGTCCAGGTATCCCTTTGATGGACTGGAGACTTGTCCATGTGTCCTTGTGATGGACTGGAGACTTGTCCACATGTCCCTGTGATGGACTGGAGACTTGTCCATGTGTCCTTGTGATGGACTGGAGACTTGTCCCTGTGTACCTGTGATGGACTGGAGACCTGTCCAGGTATCCCTGTGATAGACTGGAGACTTGTCCACGTGTCCTTGTGATGGACTGGAGACTTGTCCCTGTGTACCTGTGATGGACTGGAGACTTGTCCAGATGTCCCTGTGTCCCCCTTCAGTGTAGCCAGTCCAAAGTTGGACAGATTCTGGAAAAAGGAGCAATACCTGATCCTAATATGTCAGACACAAGTTTCCCTGTTTTTCCCAGCACGTCAAAATGGTGCTTTCCTCCTGACACAAGTAATATTGGAGAAAGCGCATTTAAAACATCAGGCCAAGCCACTTCTACCACATACTCAAAGGATAAACCAGACAGAAAAGATGAGCTTCTCAAACAGGAATCCTCAAAGCAGATTACATGTCTACAAAACTTCTGTTATGTTTGTGGTAAGCCACAAACTAAAATTTCACGCCATTTGCAAACACACCAGACGCATCCTGAAATTATCCAACTGTTTTCCCTTCACAAGGATTCTAAAGAGCGCAAAGTTTTATTAGAAAAATTGAGGAACAGGGGAATTCACAAGCATAACAATGCAGTTTTACAAGGTGGACAAGGGCCCTTGAAAGTGAAGAGAAAGACAAAAGCTAAGGCCGTAGATGGAACATTTATTCACTGTATCTACTGTGAAGGAATGTACGTTCAAAAGCAACTATGGAGACATGTCCGTAGATGCCCTTGTAAGCCAGAAAATATGGATATGGATAATCCACCTGGAAGAGCCAAAGTGCTGAGTTTGGCTTTGGCTAAAGAGTCTGCATTCTATCATGAAATCTGAAGTGGTGTTTGTAAGATCATTAAAAGTATGAAACCCGACGATGTTACCTCAGCTGTGAGAAATGACCTGTGTATTATTCAGTTTGCTCAGTCACTCCACAACAGACATGGACAAGACCCCTCAAAATACGACTACATGCGACAAAAGCTTCATGAAGTTGGCCGTTTGTTGATATGTCTGCGCACAAAATATGCAATACATAACCTAGAGGATGCTGTGAAACCTGCTAACTTCCAGAGAGTTGTGCAAGCAGTAAAGACTGTGTCAGGCTTTGATGAAGAAACACGTTCATACAAAAAAACAAGCCTTGCCATAAAACTGGGACATACACTGAACAAAATCTGTAACCTTGTTCATTGCCGAGCACTCATGGCAGAAGATGAACAACTGATGAAGTCGTCAGACGCATTCAAAAAACTGTGCTCATCAAAATGGTCAGAGATGGTGTCTCATAGTGCCCTTAGCACTTAAAATCATGCCAAATACAATAGGCCATTAACATTACCATTCACTGAAGATGTTAAGCTTCTGCATCAGCATCTGAATAAATCAGGAGAAAATGCCTTTAACACCTTGAAAGATGAAGCCAGCCCCCAGACTTATGCAGAACTTGCAAAAGTTACACTTGCATAGGTCATTGTGTTCAATCGTAGACGAGCAGGAGAGGTTTCAAAGATGCACCTACGAAGTTTTATGGAGCGTGACACCACCAAGCTCCATGATGATGTTGCCATGGGTTTGTCAACGGTTGAACAGAAGCTCTGCAGCCATTTCACTCGGGTTGAAATCATTGTGAAAAGAGGCCGAAAGGTTGCAGTTTTACTCGCACCAAATGTGGTGGATGCACTGACTTTATTGGCAAGTAAGAGAGAGACATGTGTTGTTTTACAAACAAACTTATTTCTATTTGCAAGACCTAAATCAATGAGTCACTACAGAGGACAGGACAGTCTGCGTGTTCATGCAAGCCAGTGTGGAGCATAGCACCCAGAGTTCCTCAGGTCAACACAACTACGGAAACATGTAGCCACGCTCTCACAAGTCTTGAACTTAAAAAACAATGAACTTGACCAGGTTGCAGACTTCTTGGGCCATGACATCCGTGTTCACAGGGAATTTTACAGATTACCAGCTCCCCCAACACAACTGGCAAAGATATCCAAGCTACAGGTTGAAAAAAATATGGAGGAACTTTTTTTTTAAATAAAGTATTTAAAAGTGTAACACAGATTTATACAATATTAATACATAATACAGAAAGGTACATACCCCAGATACTGGTAGCATACTGGTTATTTAACCAGTATGTATATTTTGTACCAGACTATTCTATAAAATGACATGTTATCTTGTACTCAATTGGTATGTACCTGGTACCTATGCAACCTGGCTTTATAATGAAATGACTAATAACCTAGTTGCCTGGTATGTACCGAGGTCTTTGTTACAATCAAAAAAATGTGTTCAATAAAAAAACAACTGGACTTTTATTTGTAGCAGAAGACGTTTCGCCCTTCATCCAAAAGGCTTTCTCAATTCTAAGAGAAGAGACCTGTCCAGGTGTCCCTGTGATGGACTGGAGACTTGTTATTATTATAACTTGTCAGTTATTATTATTATTATTATTATTATTATTATTATTATTATTATTATTATTATTATTATTATTATTATTATTATTATTATTATTATATTACTTAAAAATGTGTTCCTGTGATGGACTGGAGACCTGTCCAGGTGTCCCTATGATGGACTGGAGACTTGTCCACGTGTCCCTGTGATGGACTGGTGACTTGTAAATGTGTCCCTGTGATGGACTGGAGACTTGTAAATGTGTCCCTGTGATAGACTGAGACTTGTCCAGATGTCTCTGTGTCCCCCTTCAATGTAGCCAGTCCAAAGTTGGACAGATTCTGGAAAAAGCAGCAATATCTGATCCTAATATGTCAGACACAAGTTTCCCTGTTTTTCCCAGCACTTCAAAATGTTGCTTTTCTCCTGACACAAGGAATATTGGAGAAAACACATTTAAAACATAAGGCAAAGCAGTCTGCATTCTATCATGAAATCTCAAGTGGAGTTTGCTATTTATGAGACTGAGCTGAATGCAGCACCTCAGACTGAGGAAGTCTTTATTTAGGGCCTTGTCATCAAATTTATCAGTGAACTTAAAAGGTATGTGGAGCTTTATTAGTGTTAACAAAAAATACAATTTTTCCTATTTATATAACTAGGTTGAGGAATCTTAGCAAATAAATCCTTTGCAAAATATGACTTTCTTTTGGAATATCGAGGTGAACTGATCACCAAGGAGGAATGTGAGAGGAAGCAACAGGTTTGCAATGAATCGATGAAAGTGTTTTTGTTTGAATTGTACTTTGATGTAAAAACTGTAAAAAAAACTTTGTCGAGGAAGTCTTCTTTTATAAGACTGAGCTGAACATAGCATGTAAGACTGAGGAAGTCATTCGTCCGAAACACGTCTTCAGTCTGAGGTGCTGCATTCAGCTCAGTCTTATAAATAGCACCCTCTCACAGTGGATCAACCAGTTTGCAGGTCCTCCTTGATCATGAGAGCAGCTGGTTTTGGCTGTTCAGCAAACTCGTTGATCCACTGTGAGAGGGTGCTATTTATAAGACTGAGCTGAATGCAGTACCTCAGACTGAGGAAGTATTTATTTATAAGACTGAGCTGAGTACAGCATCCAAGACTGTGGAAGTCATTTGTCCGAAAGGTTTCCTCAATCTGAGATGTTGCATTCAGCTCAGTCTTATAAATAGCACCCTCTCACAGTGGATCAACCAATTTGCTGATGACAGCCAAAACCAGCTGCTCTCATGATCAAGGAGGACCTGCAAACTGGTTGATCCACTGTGAGAGGGTGCTATTTATGAGACTAAGCTGAATGCAGCACCTCACACTGAGGAAATCTTTATTTATAATACTGAGTTGAATACATTATCTCCAGACTTGGACAAAAGACTAAACATTTCCAGTTTTTTTTTTTGCTTTTCTTTGTGTTGTTTTTTTGAATGTCCTGAGGACCAGACTTAGCTTTTTTGATTATTCTACTAGAATTATTGAGCATTCATCAGGGTATTTTAATTTTAGTATGTGTCTTGTTCAACAAGCTTTCTAGTGTTTTATGTTTTCATGTAACAAATGTGATGCCCTGTGATAAACTTGCGAACCGTGAAAGGTGCACCCCGCCCCTTGCCCTATGATTGCTGGATATGGGCACCGGCGACCCCCGTGACCCAAAATGGAAGAAACGGGTAAAGATAATGGATGGATGTAGAAAATGGGCAATGTTTAGGCTGATGGTCCTCCTTGATCATGTGAGCAGCTGGTTTTGGCTGTCATCAGGAAGTCTTTATTTATAAGACTCAGCTGAATACAACATCTCAGACTAAGGAAGTCTTTATAAGACTGAGCTGAATACAGCATCTCAGACTGAGGATGTCTTTCGTCACTCGTAAGTTAGGGATAACCTGTACTTTACAGTGGGTTGTGGTGAACCGTGTAAAAAAAGTACAATTTTGTTTTAGAAATATGTACAAGTTTATAATGTTAATGTTTTATAATATGTAAATATGTCATCTCAGACTGAGGAACTCTTTCATCGCTCGTAAGTCGGGGATCACCTGTACTTTACAGTGGGTTGTGGTGAACCGTGTAAAAAAAGTACAATTTTGTTTTAGAAATATGTACAAGTTTGTAATGTTAATGTTTTATAATATGTAAATATGTCATCTCAGACTGAGGAACTCTTTCGTCGCTCGTAAGTCGGGGATCACCTGTACTTTACAGTGGGTTGTGGTGAACCCTGTAAAAAAAGTACAATTTTGTTTTAGAAATATGTACAAGTTTGTAATGTTAATGTTTTATAATATGTAAATATGTCATCTCAGAAGTCTTTCATCGCTCATAAGTCAGGGATCACCTGTACTTTACATTGGGTTGTGATTAACCCTGCAGAAAAAGTAAAATTTTGTTTTAGAAATATGTACAAGTTTGTAATGTTAATGTTTTATAAAATGTAAATATGTCATCTCAGACTGAGGAACTCTTTCGTCGCTCGTAAGTCGGGGATCCCCTGTACTTTACATTAGGTTGTGATTAACCCTGCAGAAAAAGTAAAATTTTGTTTTAGAAATATGTATATAATGTTAATATGTTTTATAATAATGTAAATATGTCAACAGAATTTAAGTTTTTATTTTATTTTATTTGAAACATTTAAGTTTTATTTTATTTTAAACATTTGAAGATTTGTTAGTGAATATAAATAAAGTATGTGCCTAATTTGTTTAATAAAATCAGTTCAAAAAACTGTTCTCCTAATGCAGTGTCCTGTCACATTTGTGTGTTTTATGTTAATTTTATGTTAAGTAGGCGGAGTTTAAATGTCCCTTTAAAGACCCCATAATGCATGTTTGTCCTCCTGTCACATTTGTGTGTTTTATGTTAATTTTATGTTAAGTAGGCGGAGTTTAAATGTCCCTTTAAAGACCCCATAATGCATGTTTGTCCTCATAAACCACATTTTTTGACGTCCTTGTAAACCACACTGGAGTCTGGGTGGTAAAACGTGCTGTGAAGCTCCTATCGGAAAGCTAAAGTGACCCAAATTTTTTTCAAAATTTTTAGAGTGCTCTGAGCTTGGTCCCAGGTCGCTAGGACCTCGGGAAGGGGTAGACCCCGTATTACACCTTCGGGCGGGTTTGGCGAAAAAGTCCGGCTAAACCACATTGACAAACCTGTGTGTGTGTGTGTGTGTGTGTGTGTAAGGCCCAACATTCTTTACCAGTTGGTCTATGCTCTTGCCCTCAACGCATGAACTCTGTGTAGTGCCCGAAAGAATGAGATTGCGGATACAGGTGGTTGAAATGAGTTCCCTCTGCAGGGTAGCTGGACTAGATGATGTCAGGGGTGACAGGGCGTTCTCTGTAGCAGGCCCAAGACTCTGGAACGAGTTACCGCTGCTCATCAAACAGGCCCCCTCCCTCTCGGTTTTCAAATCCCGGTTAAAAACTCACTACTACTCCATTGCTTTCAATGCCAGCTGATTTGTATTGGATCGTTTGATTTATGATCTGCAATGTTTTTATGTTTTTCGTGTTGTACTTCATTGTCTGTGTTGCCTGTTGCGTGTTTGTTTGTCCAGCACTTTGGTGTGGACTTGTTCCTGTTTAAAGTGCATGCTTTATAAATAAAATGGTATGGTATGGTAGATCCAGGAGAGACTTGAGAGTAGAACTGCTGCTCCTCCACAGAGCCAGTTGAGGTGCTTTGGGCATGTCTGACTGGGAGGAGACCCCGGGGAAGACTCAGGATATGCTAGACAGACTATTTCTCAGTTGGCCTGGGAACACCCTGGGGTCCTCCCAAAAGAGCTGGAAGAGGTGGCTGTGGAAAGACATGTCTGGGCCTCCCTGCTCAAGCTGCTGCCCCATGACCCAACTTCAGAATAAGCGAAGATGGTGATGATAATGGATGGGTGGATGGATGGATGGATTTAAGAGGACTTGGGTGTAAATGTTTGTGTAAATTCATTTTTTCTTTGTATCATTTCATACATACCCTGATGCAAGCTCAATAATCCAGGTAGAAAAATCCAAAAAAGCTAAGTGTGGTCCTCTAGACATTCAAAAAAACAAAACAAAACAAAGCAAAAAAAATTGTAGAAACGTTTCGTCTTTTGTCCGAAAGACTTCCTCAGTCTGAGATGCTGTATTCAGCTCAGTCTTATAAATAGCACCTCTCACAGTGGATCAACCAGTTGGCTGATGACAGCCGAAACCAGCTGCTCACATGATCAAGGAGGACCATCAGCCTAACGATGGATCGTTAGCACCCTGATGGTTGTTTGCTATTCACAGAGGGCTGAGTGATACTAGCAATAACAGCATTGTAAGAGGGGGACAGTTGAACCCGGAGGCCTCCACCTCTGTTTAATGATGGACGGTTTCTTTTCACAAAGATGGCCTCCTTTACTCCTCTCTCAAACCATTGTTCCTCTCTATCAAGGATGTGAACATCTTCATCCCTGAAAGAGTGACCGCTGGCCTGGAGATGAGTGTAGACCACAGAGTCTTGACCTGATGATGTTGATCTTCTGTGCTGGATGTAAAATGAGCTCCTAAAAAAAGGCTAAATATTTAAAAAGCTAAAGTTGCACCAAGTCATAGCAGGATTGTCCTGAAAGAGCTGAACATTTTTTGATATATGAATTTCGGAAATAGAACAAAAGTTGTGGAATGAGAAAGATGCTGAAAAACGTATATGAAGAAAAATGGATCCCAATATATGAATGCTTCATAAGCGTTCACACAATGATGCACAAAGGGTCACTAATCTGGGGGTGATAATGGACCCTTCCCTGAAAATTACAGTCACGTAAACATGATTGTTAAATCCTGCTTTTTTCAGCTGAGGTGGCTGCTGAAGTCCATATTGTCCAAAAAGAACCTGGAGACAGTAATCCATGCTTTCATAACATCGAGGCTCGATTACTGCAATTCATTTCTGTTCGGAATCAGTCGGTCCTCCATTGCACGGCTTGTCCAAAATGCTGCAGCCCGATTCTTAACTGGTACAGGCCATAGAGAGCCCATCACACCAGTTTTGGCCTCCCTGCACTGTGGCTATACCCATTCACCTTCGGATCCAGTTTAAAATACTCATGTATGTTTTTAAAACAGTTCCGCTCCATCTTATCTCACTGATCTTCTGCAGCCATGTCCCCTCTCCGAGGTCAGCAGACCAGATGCTTCTCTCAATCCCAGATACTCGCCGTAAGCTCAGAGGTGACAGGGCATTCTCAGTTGCAGGTCCAAGACTGTGGAATGAGTTGCCACTGAATGTCAGGCAGGCTCCCACACTCACAGTCTTTAAGTCTCGCTTGAAAACTCACTTCTATTCTCTTGCCTTTAACACGGTGTGATTTGCTTTGATCCTCTCTGTACTATACTGTACAGTGTTGGCCATTTTAGTTAGTTTCTGTTGCTATTTGTATCTATATTTTTATTTTATGTTTTCCTGTCCACTGTGCTTGTTTGTTTCTATTGTACAGCCCTTTGGTTGGCCTTGTTACTGTGCTGTGTGTATGTGGTATACAGACTAATGTCAAACATAAGGCTCCTAAATAAACTCAAATACAGCCAAGATTGTTAAATTTGTAACATTTGCACTTTTAAATTTGAACCCATTTGTTTTAAATAACTTCCATCATTGTCTATTCAATGCAATTTGTCATCAAATATAGCACATTCATTTTTTACAAAAATAGCTTTTTCTGAGGCTGTTCTGCAACAAAACCAAAGAACGCTTAAGAAACATTTTCAAAAAGTATTGATCCATGTAACTGTATATCAAATAACTTAACGATAAAAAGACACAGACCTTCTGAAGTTTAAACTTTATTGAATATACACGGTATGTGTCAGCTTTAACTACAGTAAATTTATAACATTCGTGTGCAGAGCAAATATTTAAGCAGAAAACGCACTTCCTGCCCTGCAGAACATCTGTCCACGCCTTAAACGTTAACGATCCTCCAGAGCTGGCAGGTGTCCACAAACGAGCACAAAAAGTCCACTGAAGCAGGAAGTGAAGCCGTTCAAGCCGATGCTGCTGTAGTCAAAGTGTCTTGGTGAGACGTCGGCTAACGCACACACTGAAGCTTTGCTCTGAAATAACTACATGTTAATGTGCATAATGAAACGTTGCACAATGTCCAGCGTAAAAAAAAAAAGTGTTTAAACACTAGAACAGGTTTGTCTGAACAAGGTTCTAAACAAATGAACAAGTGAAATGTGAAACAGAGCTGTTTAACTCGATATAACTGAGACTTGCTGCTATTGTTGCATTAGAGCCGTGAGAGGACGAAAGTTGTGAATTGGGACTAGATGAAACTGAACATGTAGGTTTTCTGCCTCCAGACATCAGGTAGAGTTACCACCGGAGAGCCGAATGTAAGAAGTGATCGGCTGTTTGTGATCATCCTGCATCGCCTCCTCACTTTCTATTTCATTTACCAACTGTTTCTATTTGTCAGTCCTTGTGTTTACTAAAGTTTTCACATGTGCACCACAAGCTAATTTTGTCAACAAATTAGCTTGGGTTAAAAGTCGTTTTTATAAACAAAGTAACAGAATAAATATTCTCCATGTGAGGTGACAAGCTGGCTGTCATGCAGCTGGACCAGTGTGGTTAAATGGACCCATCTGAAAGAGTTGGTGAAAGATACACGCTGCCTCCAACGTTCAGACACGCCCTGCGGAACACCTGTGGGACAGGCCGTTTGTCACTTTAACACCGTCACAGCTACATTTAGTGTTGGGCTTGTTTGCACCTAGAAATGTTAATTTTATACAATCGTTTCTGTCCGATATGTCACAACCTACAGCTCGGTACATAGCTGTGTCACTTTCCTCTGGTTACTGATGTGACAATTTTCTGAATATGCTTGGTTAATTAAAATAAAAATAAAAGGTTTGAACCATCACCTTTTTAAAAGTTTAAAAGATTTTCATTTGAAAGTGCAGGAAGTGGTTGCACGTGAAGGAAAAAAAAAAAACTTGAAGCAGCTGCATAAAATGTGGCAAAAACAACAAAACGTAAAAATAAAATTACACAGGGAACAGACTGAGTTTTGAAAGTCCTCACACAGCGGCACACTGATGAGCGCAGTAAAACCTAAAGCCGCCATCAGAAGAGATTTTTAGTGAGTTAAAATGTTGCACCTAAAACTTTTCATCAATCTTACAGCTGTGAGATGACAACTTGTATCGGTTCTTTTCATAAAGTTATATAAAACACTAGAGTGTGCTCTGCACATCGTTTACATTTGTGACATCATGGAGAAGCCAAGATGGTGAAACGGACAACTGCTCACAGCCAGCGACAAAACATCTGTTTAATTAACAGCAGCTGGACCCGTGGCACAAATTAATGTTATGGAAGGAAAATCTATATTGTATTGGGTCCAACTAATGATCTAACAGGACCTGAAGTCAGTCGATAATTAGACTTTAAAGACTTTTTAGCTGCTTGAGTAATTGTGACTTCAACTAAATGATGAATTTGAACTTTTTTAAATATAAACTGTGTTTATACTCTGCTAATTGCAGCTAATAGAAATAGCAGGGATGAGCGTCTAATTTATACGTTAAAAAATTGATATACATTATTTTACATTGTGTAAATATTAAAACAACCAGAGGAAATATCAGCTTGTACTATTTAATAATTTGTACTAAAGACTGTACAGCATAGCAATATCTGCCACAGAAGCTAATATCTACTAGCTAGTTCAGTAATTAACAGCCATTATATCAGCTTTATAGGCTACTTAATTTTTTAAAAATTAGTTTAAGTTCTGGTCGGATCACGTTCACTCTGAGGTAAAAAAGATCAAATCTGCTGACGTGTGAAAGGAGACGTTTTCCATTTTCTCTTCTGCCACCATCTGTGGCACACACAGCATTCTGGCACAGTTATATTTTGATATACATTCTAATATTATTACTGTACATGTTTTTAACATTTTTTACATAGACAGCCTACTCAGGGCTTTTAGTCAAAACATCTGATGTTTTGACAGTTTTGGTGATGGCCGCAGTTGCTGCAGTGAATCACAAGGTCACATGACCTGTGCACCCTCTAGTGTTTTGTATAACTACGGTTCTTTTGCACTCGCAAATTTATAAGAAATTTCACAGCAAGTGGAGGACTGGCAGTCTAAGCAATCGTTCTACGAAAGTGGACGACCTACTATGAAATCTAAATCTTGTCGCACATTACAAGAGGTTAAAGTGTCCTGGGCTACGTCGGCCTGTTCGGGTGAAAAATACTTGTCAGTCATGTCTTTGTCACTGCATGAAAAGCTTCAATCACTTGAAAACGTTACAGGAAAGGCACAGATATGGTGCTTTGCCACTGTCTCAACATTTATCAGTTCTGCACTACATTGTACCAGTTAAGAGCCTGCTCACTGTCAGTACCCACCCCCACTCAGCCCAGTATATGGGGCCATCTTGTTTGAGGTTCCAAGTGGACTGCTCTGAGGTGATGAGATACTGATGTAAGTAGACAGCAGCCATTGATTGGCCACTGGTCAGCAGAGCTACGTCACTGGATGACCCGCCCAACAAAACTAAAAACTACACTGCCTGGACAAAAAAAAGTCGCCACCAGAAAAAAATAAGGTCACTAATATTTCGTTGGACCACCTTTAGCTTTGATTACGGCATTCACTTGCTGTGTCATTGTTTCAATAAGCTTCTGCAATGTCACAAGATCCATTTCCATCCAGTGTTGCATTAATTTTTCACCAAGATCTTGCATTGATGACTAGACACTATGATTGTGCAGCCACCCATCCAGGCTGTCATATTGTAAAGTTTGCAGATGATACAGCGGTGGTGGGATGCATCACAAACAATGATGAGTCCAGCTACAGACAGGAGGTGGAACACCTGGAGAGCTGGTGCAAAGAGAATAATCTTCACATGAATGTGAAGAAGACAAAGGAGATGATTGTGGACTTCAGAAGGAACAAACACACCCACACCCCACTGAACATAGGTGGATCTGCAGTGGAAGTGGTCTCCAGCTACAAATACTTGGGTGTACACATGAATGATAACCTCAGCTGGAGCAACAACACCACCAGCCTGATCAAGAAAGGTCATCAGAGACTCTACTTCCTCAGACGGCTGAGACGAGCTGGTCTGAGCAGCCCAGTCCTCACCTCCTTCTACAGGTGTGCAGTGGAGAGCATCCTGTGCTCCAGCATCAACGTGTGGCATGGAGGCTGCACAGTTGCAGAAAGAAAAGCTCTACAGAGAGTGGTGAAGGCTGCACAGAAGTCTGTTGGAGTCAGTCTCCCCACCATCACAGACATTTACACCTCCAGATGCAGGAAAAGAGCCACCTGCATCATGAAAGACCCACTCACCCAGCACACTCACTCTTTGCCCCACTCCCCTCAGGACGGAGGTTGAGGAGCATCAAATGTAGAACCACTAGACTGAGGAACAGCTTCTACCCTGAGGCTGTTAGACTCATGAATAAATAAATAATAAGAATAATCACTGTGAAATATCACATCATGCTGATGCTGATCTGTTTTCTTGTTGCTGTGTTCATCTGTGACCATCTGCTCATACAGACTCATGTTCGTGCTGCTGTTTGTAATGATGTTTTTCTATTACATTAGGCTTAGTGTATTTCTAGTTGATGTTTTTCTTAGTTAATCCTAGATGTTATTACTGTTTTTCTCTTACATTTTGTTGTTGGATGTAACTGGGACCCCGTGTACATAATCTCGTTTCATCACATGTACCACATGCGGCGCAAATGACAATAAAGACTCTCTGACTCTGACACTACACTATGATGGGTGCATCACTTCACCTGCCTCTCTTCTTACCCTGATGCACCCATCACTCTGGAACAGGGTGCATCTGGACTCATCAGACCACATGAACTTCTTCCATTGCTCCAGAGTCCAATCTTTATGCTCCCTAGCAAATTGAAGCCTTTTTTCCAGTTAGCCTCACTGATTAGTGGTTTTCTTAAGGCTACACAGCGGTTCAATCCCAATCCCTTTAGTTCCCTTCACATTGTGTGTGTGGAAATGTTCTTACTTTCACTATTAAACATAGCCCTGAGTGTTACTGTTTGTTTTTCTTCCATTTGATTTCACCAAACCTTTAAGTGATCGCTGATCACTCAGGATTTTTTTTCCCCCGACACATTTCTTTCCTCCAAGACGATGGGTCCTCACTATCCTTCCAGTTTTTAATAATGCGTTGGACAGTTCGGTCCTGTGTATGTCCTGTACATATTGCAGTTCTGACAATAAAGTTGACTTTGACTTAACCCAATTTTAGTAGTTTCTACAATCTCCTTAGATGTTTTCTCTGCTTGATGCCAATGGCTTGACCCTTCTCAAACAGACTGAAATCTTTTCCACAACCACGTGATGCGTCTTTCAACACGGCTGTTTAAGAAATGAGAAGCACCTCATTGCACCAACTTGTTACCAGCTGAAAGATAATGGCCCATGCACTAATTTTCTAATAAGAGGCTCATAGCGATTTGCTTAGTTAAATCCAGGTGGTGACTTTTTTTTTTGGCCAGGCAGTGTACATCACAACACTACTTGTGTTGACGGACAAGAAATGAGCACATTCACAGAGAGATTGGAGATAATGGTGCAGCAGGGCTACATCTGGACTTGTAAGCAGTGCCCGGAAAAGCTAAAGAAACTGAAGTCAGATTATAGGATGATTAAGAACCCCAATGGACAGAGTGGCTCGAACACAACGACCTGTTAAGATACCGCCCAGTTTACAGTGATGATCCCATCCACAGAGCGAGGAAACAAGTCACAGTGGCAAATCACCTCCACCTGAGAAGAACCGATAAGACGAGAGCCAAGTGGAGTTGCACTCGTTGATGGAAACGCAGCTTTAGAATACGTTCTTACTGAGGTCTGTAACCATTCAGCTGAGGCATGTAGCTGGACACAGATCCTGGTTCGACATCAGCCGACTGGCTCTCGGACGGCGTCGTCCACTCAGTGTCCTCTTCAATTGGGCAAAAGTCCTGCTGGTTCAATTCCATCTGCTTGAAGTCATCTGGGTCAGTGGTTTCTTGGTTCTCTGTGCTGTGAGTGAAGCGCATCGGGAAGTGTCTGCTGCCCTCTTGCACCAACATGTCCGGGTTCTCTTCAGAGTCCAGCAGTGGCTGCGTGGACTCTGACCGAGAAAAGATGGAATGCTGCGGTTGCAAGCTGGGGGTCTGACCCTTGTAACCGCTGGAAGCCACAACCGAGGAATACTGCACAGTGCTGGCGGTGGTGTCGGCCATGTCGGCGCCCTCATCACTGTCAGACACACTCTGACGAGGCGAGGACATGCACGAGGAGCCGCCAATGCCACTGCTGTGCTCCTCAGAAAGATATTTGTCCTTCTTCAGAGAAAGGCTGGCCTTGTCCTCCTCAAAGCCATGCTTCAGCTCATCCTCATCAAGCACACAGACACCAGATAGACAGTTCTCCTTTGGAGTCTCTGCCTGTGGAGGAAAACGAGTTCAACTGAATCAAATCAAGCTAAAAACAACAATTAAAAACTGACTCAGTGTCCCTGTTTTATTTTATTGCAAAATAAAAATGCTCAAATTGCATCTTCAAATCTAAACGAGGAACAGAGAGTCCTTCAACATCTCCTCTTTTCTGTGTCGGCTGCTCTGTGGTATAGTTCCTCTCCAACTCGAGGCATTCAGTCACCCTCAAAGATTATAAATAGCTGTAAATGGAATAGAGGTGTTTACCTTCAAGGGATAACCTGGAGTCCAGTTTTTAATGGTGCTCTCACCAGGGTTAGGAATCTGAGGCCAGAAGTTTTCCTTGATGCTGTAAAACAGAAACCGTGGACATTATAGAGCTACCAGCCGAGCAGAACATTAGAACAAACTTTTACATTTATAATAAATCTTTGATCAATAAGTTCAAACTAGTTCAGGAAACTAGATTAAACTTTTGACCTCGGTACGTACAGCCACACTTAAATAGTAACTTACACATCCTTTTTGTAGAGACAGAGCACGATGACCATCAGAACCAGAAACAGAAAACCAATGCTCACTCCGACCACAATGCCCTCAACCATTCCTGGTGCTGGGAGGAAAACGGGACAGATGTAAGACCATTTACAACTCTCCTATGGCAGAATTGTTTTAATAAAATTTAAAAACATATTCTGCTATTATTTTTAACAGATATTTAAGAAAACTCTGCTTAGTAAACATGTAAACTCTCTGTAACATTTGGAAAGTAAAGGTTTGTCAAGTGTTGTGTATTACTGTGTAATTCAACTGCTGGGGTCATTTAAAACAGATGAACTGAAAACATACTGATATTTTAGAACTGCTTTATACAACAGACTCCTGACCTTATTTTAAACATAGATATTTATCTGATTGACATTTTAGTGGCCTGGGTCATTTCATTAAAGGTGAAGTCTGCAGTTTCTGTAGAACATCAGCACTTTTCAACAGGCAAAGCATTCTGATCCCTCCCCCTCAGAGCCATATATGGCTCTGCCCCCTTGTGGTCTGTTGAAATTCAAATTCA
>JBBPBX010030041.1:20650-35459 GCA_038048925.1 Garcialebias charrua
TTGCTGTCAGTAGGACAGTCACTTGTTTGCAGGCAACTTGCACCACACTGACTGGACCTTTAGAAGATACTGGGATTAATAGATGATACTGGGATTACAGGAACAGCTCTGAATCATATTTATCTGATGGATTCCAATTTGTAAATGATGAATATTCTTCATACACCAACGTTAGTCATGGAGTTCCTCAGGGTTCAGTGCTTGGACCAATACTCTTGACCTTCTATATGCTTCTAGATAAAAATATTAAAACGGTATGGGGTAAATTTTCATTTTTGCTGATGATACAGTTGTATTTGTCCATGAAACCCAATGAATCCAATAATATATTTCTGTTCAGTGCCTTCTGTTTGTGATTTAGCGCTATATAAATAAACCGAATTTCATTTAGATTCTGCCCAGTTCAGTCATCTTTTCACATTCATCTTTCTTCTTCGTGTGCAAACTGCAAAACCTTTTCGTGTCCAATTTTCCAAGCTGCTCATGCTCCAGCATAACTGAAGCGGTAGACCCCCCTGCCTGGTGCAACCAGCCGCAGTTGGGTGGTCTTGGTTGTGACTGCTCAGCTTTTGTACGACTGTCAAAGAACAATCGGTCTCTGGCGAACAGTCCGGGCGGAGGCGTCGGCACGACTCCATTTGTCCCTGCTGCTGTCAGCTGTGCAGAGAGGGAAGTGGACAGGTCTCATTATCAGTGTGGGAGGAGCAGCTGGCGATTATGTTTGTGTGACACTCGGTGGCAATTTTGCACACATCGGACATCCTGCCCACACCCACTGCTGACCTTTAACCCCTCCACTGAATTCGTCCTTGTTGGTGCATAAAAAGGAATGGAATTGATGGGCTAGTGAAAGGAGATGCTCTTTTTTTAAATCTAGTTTTACCAAGAACTCCCAACAACCAAATTGTTTGGGTTTTTTTGTTTTTTACTTGACCTATAAAGTGATAAAACCCTTTATCAGGTCCATGCTCGAGTTTAGTAGCTTTTACAACAAGTGACAGGCTTATCTGGCTCCGGTCAGCCGCTCCTGGAGGTTAAACACAGAGGAGGGGAAACCGTCAGTTAAATGAATGATTCAATCCTCTTGTCTCTGTTGTATTCCATGACTGACCCTTCAGATGTTGGCGGGTGTTTTGTGTTGATTTGAGAACGGGAACGTTAGTTCAGGCCTTTTTCCACTGCTTCAATGATTTAAGTTACATTTAGTAGGTGGAGCAGCAGAATCTGTCCCACATTTCTGAAAAGCCAAAGATTTGGTTGTAATTTCAGCCTCCCCTCTGATCACGCTCTCAAAATATATTTTTTCTTGTTTGTTTCCCAGGGGAAAGTTTGCGGTGGTGAAGAAGTGCCTTGAGAAGGCAACGGGGAAGCAGTATGCTGCCAAGTTCCTGAGAAAGAGACGGAAGGGAGCGGACTGCCGCATGGACATCTTGAACGAGATCGCTGTGCTGGAGTCGGCCAAGGCCAACCCCTACGTGGTGGGACTGCATGAGGTCTACGAAACCAGCTCCGAAATCATCCTCGTTCTGGAGTGGTGAGTCGTGGGAAACTTCACCGAAACATCCCAGAGGGCAAATAAATGCTGCTTTAGTCAGACTTTTAAAAAAAATAATTTAAACAGGGCTATACCTGGCTTACATCACTACTGGTTGTTTCATGAAGTCAGCCTGAAATGGAAATTCTCTGTGTCTCTGCGGTGGTTTCTGCTCAGTGTTGCTTCACCACCTCAGTTTCCTGACAGGAACCGTCACTTCAAACGCTGCCGAGACCAAAACTGCTAACTGCCCCAAAATGATCATGTCTGGCAACAAATCAGTCACTGATCAGAGCTGAAGGGAGTGAGACTCTCAAGATGACGTGGGTTAATTAAGATTTGGAAAGACTTGCCTTGATAAAGGGAATGTAACTGTTATGCATGAATCATATCATCAAACAGAGACTTCTTCAACCTAACTCTTGCTAATCTTCCTGACATGGACTGTTTCTGCAGAACAAAAGGGGATGCCTGCATTTGACCTTGCAAGTAAAGAGTGAAAGAGGAAATAGCACCACAGCTCAACCCTGCAGAAAAAATATATTGAGGTCAGTCGATGGGTTCTCCATTCCTGGACATGAGAAATGAGTCTGGTCAAGAATTACTGCACGTGTCCCAAAAGCTGCAGAAACACTCATGATGAAACTCGTAAAGCGGCGTCTCTAAAACCGTCAGCCCCGACTTTTAAGAATTGCAAACTATTTTCCATTTCCTGTGGGTTTGAATGCAAGCGGCGAGCGAGGCTCCCAGAACGAGCACAGCGCTGCGCTGGTGTAATGTGACGTGAGCGAGCGTGCACACCTCACGGCCACAACCACATCCTCGTCCGTGTCAGAAACGACAGAAGCCGAATCATAATGGTCTAACTTGTGCAGCTCGGTGCACGTCTGCGCCACAGAAAGCTCCGGCGTGATGACTGGTTCCAGTGGAGATCACCGATGAGAAGATTCACCTCCGAGTCCTGATGCGTGCTCTTCTGTGCTCGAACAGTCGTCGTGGAGTTACCATCAAGAAAAGTTCACAAAGATGGTTCTGTGGTTAAATGTGCAGCAGCTTTAGCTCAAGCAACAAGTTTTTCTATTTTATTGTAACGGCCTGAGTGCGTTGTTCTTTAATTCCTGTTGAGCGTGCCTGGCAAAACCCTGACCTCATTAGAGTCCAGTTGAGCAAGGCATTGTCTGGTGAATCCATCCAACTGTAAGGTGATCCTTGGTGACACTCGCTGGTTGGCAGGGTGCCGCGGTTGACGTAAATGAGCACCGGTTTGGTGGTCGGCCAACAAGGGCTTTGAATAAATAGTTTCCTGCAGTTACACAGTTGTTTACGTCAAGAGAAGTTTCTTTACCGTGTCTCTTTAGTTTATTCTTGTGGATCGGTGCTGTCGTTTGGAAATTATTTTTGGGAGAGCATGGCGGCGATGTTTGAACTTCAGAGACGTGATTAATGTTGATGTTCTCTCCGATGACTTTAAACTAAATTGACTTCATCAAGTGTGTAAATTCCTGGTGTTCACTGCTGACAGCTTAATGATGGGACTGAAACACTTCGTGCTTCTAGGCCTCTGACAGGAGCAGCGAACGCTTACAGGTGACGTTAATGTTGACAAATTAGTTTTGACGACTGTGAATTAGTGAGACTTTGACATTAAAGTCACATTTAAACGACTTTGCAGAACTACATGCATGTTTTTAATTTCCTCGTGAAAAAATTTAACGGCTTGAAAAAGTGCATATTGTCTGTTTGCTGTTACAGTACTGTAGTTTTCGGCCTATAAGTCGCAGATTTTTTTTGGTGTGCATAATTTGCATTCCCTGCAACTTATACACCAGAGACTTGTTTGTTTGTTTGTTTTGTCGCTTATTTATAAACCAATTTTTATCTGAGAATGACCATTTTCATTCATTCTGACATTTTAAAATGTACAACACAACCATTTTCAGCCACTAGATGGCACTCAAGTAATAAGGCATGCCGTTATGTCATGTAGAAGTGGCTATTAATTACACAATCGGCTTGCCATAGTCTGCCAACAGCTTCATTTTGCTGCACAGGCAAAATGCAGCAGATTTGATCATCAAAGTGCATTTATTAAACAAAAAGTTCAACTGAGACAAACCTTTACTATAATTTCGAGCAAATAATTGTTTTTAAGTGTTAAACTTGTTAAAGTCCTCCCGTGCACGCTCCCGTGGCTGCCATTTGGCAGCTTTTTGGCACAACACCGGCCCACATTTTCTGGGTTGTCAGCGGTGACGCATAATAGATGCGACTTATCTGGTGACGCAATTTATTTACATCCCTACGTATTTGGACTGATGTGACTTATAAGGTGGTGCGACGTGTACGGTGGAAAATACGGTATGATATCTCTAATGCTCGAAACTCTTGAAGAGCAAGAACAAACAAGCTCTGTTTATGAACACATCTGGCAACAAACAAGAAGCTCTGTTTATGAACACATCTGGCAACAAACAAGAAGCTCTGTTTATGAACACATCTGGCAACAAACAAGAAGCTCTGTTTATGAACACATCTGGCAACAAACAAGAAGCTCTGTTTATGAACACATCTGGCAACAAACGCGTTGTTTTTACAGCTGAGGTTGGTTTAAAAGAGACTTGACATGAAACTGGAAGGTGCTGGTTATGTAACGGTCATGCCCACGGCCATCTGAGGGTTAAAAAAAGATTGTATGCTTTCTAAATCCTCCACACATGGTTGTAGTTTTTTTTTAATGGGATGAACTGTCGGCTTCAGGCACTGATCTGACGGATATGGGGGGGCATCAACCATAAACCCCCCTTGTCTCCACTTTACTTCACTGTGTTACACAAGAGCATCAGGAATCTGGCTGCGTTCCATTTTAAAATCAGAATTCAACGTTGACTTGAGCAGAATTCAACGGTTAATCCCTTCTGATCAAACGAGAATGAATTATTAGACTCACGAGGTGTTTTGTTCCCAACTTAACACTGACCCTCCCTCTAATTTCCTTTTTCCTTTAGTAAACCTCTGACTGGAGTACATTTCGTCTTCCTCCTATATTGGCGAGTTTGTCTCACATCAGGTTGAAATGGACCTTATCTGATTAATTTAGCTCATGCAGCCATTCTTATCTCTGTAATACTTCTTGGAAAAAGGTGCTTTCACAGGCGGGGTGCCTACAGTTATATTGATTTATGTTTGACTTGCGTGCATGTGCATGTGTAGATGTGGACGGACTTTGTTCCTTTCGGGACAAAGACTACCGAGGAAACAAACCGTTGCCTAATTTTAAAGAAAGTGGAAGTTTTTGGGGGGTTGAGAGGTAAAAACTGTAGAAGTAGTAGTTGCTGTTGTCGGATGCTGATTCAGACTGAACAAAGTGAACGTTTGTTCAATTTGACGCGTAGTTTTATGAGAATTTCACAATGAAAATGAAAACCCCTCTAGATGGCTTCTGTTTTTTTTTCTTCCAGTTTTCTTATTCCTTCCTGTGTTTACTTTGCAGCGCTGCCGGCGGGGAGATCTTCGACCAGTGTGTGGCCGATAACGACGAGGCCTTCACAGAGAAAGATGTAACGCGACTAGCCAAGCAGATCCTGAACGGAGTGGCCTTCCTGCACCGAAACAATGTGGTTCATCTGGATCTAAAAGTAAGGACACACTTTGTGTGACAATGGAGGACAATTCATTCCCTCAAGGGCTAGACTTGTTGCTGTTATGCAACCAGAGCCCGTTTAGTGTGTCCCGACCCTGTTCCCACGAGGAGCCAGTTTGTATCCAGACCTGACGGAGATATCGTGGTTTTTTTTTTTACCGAGGTTTCTTAGAATCTCCCGAATAAACAAAGTGTCTGGTTTCTCTTTACACATCTTACGCAACGTAATAGATTAAATAATCCATTCTAAAGCTGCACATTCTGTGTTAATGTCATGTGGTATGCTCTTTAGGTGGCTTTAAGATGAAGAGGTCAATCAGACTTTGGTGTTCTTGTGCTTTGAAAGATAATGTTGACATTATTTTTTTAGATTCATAGATTGGATTTTCTCTTGTTTTTCTCCAATAAACTCTGGGATTAGGGAATCTTGACCAGAAATAAACTTTTTTTAGTTTTTTTTTTTTTACATTAATCGGGCTATCCAAGCAGTTTAGGAGCATGATGGAGAACCTTCCCATAATTTGCTCAGAGCATCAACCTTTAAATTGATTAATTAAGCCAATAATTACGGTGGCCGACGGGTGCAAACGCGCTGCAAGAAGAGAAAAACGCTGCAAAAAATGAAACGCTCTGCTAAAACAAGAAAGCGCTGCAAAAAATGAAACGCTGCAAAAGGACAGCTGCAAATTTAAAAAGAAAGCGCTGCAAAAAGAAAAAAGCGAACGCTCTGCAAAATAATAACGCTCTGCAAATTCAGAAACGCTGCAAATAGAAAAAGCTACAACGCAAGTGCTCCAGACCACTAGGGGCAGTCGAACAAAGAACAAATCATAAAGCATATTATAGTTTTCGGAATGGCACTAGTTATTTGTGTATTTTAACTTATTTATTGTAAGAATATTTTACACTCCATCGAAACTATCCCATTGTATTTGTTTTAATATTGTGCGGAGGAGGAGCATAGCATGAATGTCAAGTTGGGTCAGTGGTCTAAGAGATGGCTTGGGATGCAGGAGACCCTGGTTTGATCCCCGGTCTTGGAAATTTTGTGGTATTACTTTTTTTTTTTAAGCCTTTTGTTTTGGATAGATCGAACCAAGCAACAACAAAGAATAAACATGTAGATGTATTCATCTATTCCACCAGATCTATCCAAAACAAAAGGCTTAAAATAAAAAAAAGAAAGTAATACCACAAAATTTCCAAGATCAGGGATCAAACCAGGGTCTCCTGCATCCCAAGCCATCTCTTAGACCACTGACCCAACTTGGCATTCATGCTATGCTCCTCCTCCGCACAGTATTAAAACCTACTAGACTACTACTGTATTTAGTTTCTACAGAATTACAGTTTAGAATTCAAGAATGTTCCTATGAAAATATAGTGATTTCAGATCATGCACCATGTCGGTTAGTTTATAAAGATGATAAACTAAAGAGAAATCCTCCAAGATGGCAGTTTCAACATAAATGGCTACGAGATGAAAACTTTGTGAAATACCTAACGAAACAAGTAGAATAATTTTTTCAGATTAATACTACAGAAACGTCAGCGTGTATAAGATGGGAAGCATTCAAGGCCTTTCTTAGAGGACATATTATTAGCTATACAGGTTCCAAGACAAAACAAACTGAAAACCAGAATACAGTTGGAAAATAAAATAAAAGTAATACAAGAGAAAATAAACAAAAAACAAGATCCACAACTGGAAAAGGAATTATTAATTTTAAGAGCAGAATACGATAAACATTCAGCATCAAGAGCCGCATCAAGTTTACTACGATTTAAACAAACATTCTATGAACAAGGATATAAAACAGGAAAACTATTAGCTTGGCAAATAAAGCAGTTAGAATTTAAGCAACCAATTACCGGTACATCTATTAAAATAAATGAACGAACTTTACAAGATCCACAAGAAATAAACTCAGCTTTTAAGAATTACTATGAGGATTTGTATAAAGCGTAAGAAAAAATAAAATTAGAAAAAATAGATCAATTCTTAACAAATTTAAATATACCTAATTTATCAGAAGGAGATAGGGACATCCTGAATTTAGAAATAACAGAGGAAGAGTTCATTCATTCAACCTTTATTTAGTCAGGTAAATCTTATTGAGCCTCATGGCTCATTTACGAAAGCGACCTGCTAAAACTAAAGAACAATGAACAGCAGTGGTAGAATTTCCTTAAACAATAAACAAACAAACAATAAACAATAGAAAACAAAAGAGAAAAAAACAAAAGAAAATATTTTTTTTTTTTAACAAAGTATCAAAAAACTAGCAAAACATTATAAGGTAGACGTATAAAATCAAAGACAGGAACAAATCTGCATTGGTTTTTGCCAGGATTCCAACAGATTCTGAAAACCATTTAGAGAAGTCAAGGTCGAGAGCTTCAGATCTTTTTGTAAGATATTCCATGAAGCAGGAGCAGAGTAGGAGAAGGCCCTTTTTCCAAGTTCAGTCCTCACTGATGGAACACTGCAGGTAATCATGTCCTGAGAGCGCACACTGTAGCTGCACTCACGCAAAGACATGTAGGAGGAGATGTATGAGGGCAGCAAACCAAGAAATGATTTAAAGATGAAAATGTACCAGTGGAAGAGTCTGCGTGAGGTTAATGATGTCCAGTTAACCAGTGAATACAGGGTGCAGTGGTGGGTACGATAATCACAGCCAGTTATGAATCTTAGTGCACCATGATAGACAACATCCAACATCTGCAGGATGCACCATGATAGACAACATCCAACATCTGCAGGATGCACCATGATAGACAACATCCAACATCTGCAGGATGCACCATGATAGACAACATCCAACATCTGCAGGTGCTTGTAGGAGCATTCATGTAGAGAATGTCACCGTAATCAATGGAGGGAAGGAAAGTCACAGATACAAGGCGTTTCCTAACATTCAGTGTTAGACATGATCTGTTTCTGAAAAAGAAACCCAGTTTAACTTTCAGTTTCTTCACTAGGTTTTCCACGTGGAGTTTAAAAGAGAGATGTGAATCGATCAGGATACCCAGATATTTATAGGAATCAACAAACTCAATAGGGACACCATTTGAAGATAAAATCAGAGGAGGATCTGCTGGAACCGCCTTCCTATTTGAAAAAAACATCCCTTTTGTTTTATCAGCATTTAGGACAAGTTTGAGACGGAACAAATCTGACTGGATGATGTCAAAAGCGGATTGCAGTAACTGGAAAGCCTTAGCTACTGTTTTAGCTCGGCAGTAAACAACTGTATCATCAGCATAGAAATGTAAGGATGCATCAGGGATGCAGTGACCTACATTAGCTATGTAGATTGTAAAGAGAGTTGGTCCTAAAACTGAGCCTTGTGGTACACCATTTTTAACTGTTAAATAGCTGGAAGAAGTACCGTTATGTTGAACACATTGCCTCCGATTGGAAAGATAGTTAGAAAACCAACCGATGGTGTGATCAGAGAAACCGATTTCTGAGAGCTTATGACACAGGATGTTATGATCCACAGTGTCAAAAGCTTTAGACAGGTCTAAGAAAAGTGCAGCACAATAGTCCTTAGCATCCAATGCTTCAACAACATCATTCAGAACCTTCAGAGAAGCAGTTGTTGTGCTGTGTTTTTTCCTGAAACCAGATTGATGGAGAGGTAAGATGTTAAATGAGTCCAGATAGTTTTTGATCTGAGAGTTTATCAGTTTTTCTAGAACCTTGGCTAAGATGCAGAGTTTAGAGATCGGTCGATAATTGTTCAGTGAGGTGGGGTCACCTCCCTTCAGCAAAGGAAGAACAAAGGCTGTTTTCCAAGCATCCGGAATGGTGTTTTGGCTTATGGACAGATTAAAGATGTGGGTCACAGGGACTGTGATGATATGAGCAGCCAGCCTTAAGAAATAAGGTGGAAGTTCATCTGGACCTGCAGATTTTTTAGGATCAAGATCATTTAACAGTTTATTTACCTCACTGACTGAGAACGGAGAAAAAGAGAAGGTGTGATTAACTGATGGTTGACTTGTAGGAGGGATTTGATTTGTAGAAGTTTGATTATTAGATGAAGTGGCTGATTTTCCATTTGTAACTGTGTCAAATAATGAACTAGAAGCAACAAAATGTTTATTGAAACAGTTCAGGATCTCGTGCTTATTTGACACAGGAACAGAGTCAACAAGAAATTGTGATGGGAGGTCAGATGATTGGGGGGTGCCTGAGAGAGATTTGATGGTTTTCCAGAATTTTTTAGGATCGTTTAGATTTTTGGAGGTCTGAGATAAGAAGTAGTTACGTTTTGCGGCTTTGATGGCAGTTGTGCATTTATTCCTTAGCTGCCGAAATTTCAACCAATCAGTGTCTGAGTGTGATTTTCTTGCTGCGGCCCAAAGATGATCTCTCCAGTGCAGGAGATCAGCTAGTTCAGGAGTAAACCAGGGGCTGTCACGGCCCTTTATCCTGAACTGCCGGAAAGGTGCGTGTTTGTTCACAAAATAAATGAAACTATCATGAAAATAGTTCCAAGCGGTGTTCACGTCATTGATTTGAAATTATCTTCCCCCGTCAATAAACGCTGCCATGATTACTCTTTTACCGAAACCAGATAAACCATTAGATACATGTGAAAATTTTAGGCCAATTAGTTTGTTAAATGCAGATCTAAAAATAATATCTAAATTGCTAGCACTACGTTTACAAAAGATCTTACCAAAAATAATAGATCATGATCAAAATGGATTTATATTAGGGAGGCAAGGCTTCCACAATGTGAGACGTGTATTAAATATCCATCCATCCATCCATCCATCCATCTTCTTCCGCTTATCCGGGGTCGGGTCGCGGGGGTAGCAGCCTAAGTAGGGAGGCCCAGACTTCCCTCTCCCCAGCCACTTGGAGCAGTTCCTCCGGGGGAATCCCAAGGCGTTCCCAGGCCAGCCGAGAAACATAGTCCCTCCAGCGCGTCCTGGGTCTTCCTCTGGGTCTCCTCCCGGTGGGACGTGCCCGGAACACCTCACCAGGGAGGCGTCCAGGAGGCATCCTAACCAGATGCCCGAGCCACCTCAACTGGCTCCTCTCGATGTGGAGAAGCAGCGGCTCTACTCCGAGTCCCTCCCGGATGACTGAGCTTCTCACCCTATCTCTAAGGGAGAGTCCAGCCACCCTGCGGAGAAAACTCATTTCAGCCGCTTGTATCCGAGATATATACGTATTAAATATAATTTATTATAATAAAGGATCCCCAGATTCAGCTCTTCTATCATTAGATGCCGAAAAGGCATTTGATAGGATAGATTGGGAATTTCTTATTCAGGTAACGGAAAAGTTTAAATGTGGAAATAAGTTTGTCCAATGGGTGAAAATATTATATAGTAACCCTTCAGCTGAAATTATAACAAACAGAAATATATCTAAACCAATAAGGATCAGTAGAGGATGCAGACAAGGATGTCCATTGTCACCTTTGCTATTTACTCTGGCAATAGAGCCATTTGCTATTGCTATCCGTTCACACCCAAATTTATGGAATCAAAGTAGGATCCAATGAACACAGAATTTCCCTGTTTGCAGATGATATTATTCTATTTGTATCTAAAATAAGTAGCTCAATAAAACATATTCTGGACATAATCAAACAATATGGTGAGATATCGGGATATAAAATAAATAAAAACAAATCTTCAATGTTACTCCTTGATAAGAATGAAAAGATTAATCTAACTCCAGAAATACAACAGTTTAAGATAGTAAATGAATTTAAGTATTTAGGAATACATATTTCATCAAATATAGAACAGATATCTGCAACTATAAATACATATTAAAAGTAGCAGGTGATTCTTTAGAAAGATGGATGCCACTGCCAATATCTATGATTGGAAGAGTAAATTTAATGAAAATGAATATACTACCAAAAGTGCTCTACGTGTTTCAGAATGTTGCCCTTCCACCTCCTCCTGAATTCTTTCCACAAATAAGAAAGATGATGATACGTTTCTTATGGAAAAATAGGAAATCCAGAATACGCTTAACGTTACTGTACCTCCCGTATGATCGGGGAGGCTTGAAATGCCCTAATTTCCACTGGTACTACTATGCTGTACATCTGAGGTCTATGATGTTTTATTACAGTAAACACTCTCCACATTGGGCTGATATGGAGACACAAGATTTAACATTAACACTCCCTGCATATTTGTATTCAAATTCAATATTGAAGCTCCTGAAACAAACTAAAAACCCATTTCTTAAAAATACAATTAGAGTATGGAGAGATGTTAAAAAATCTAAACGAATCGAATGACTTATCTTTATTCAGCCCAGTGTGGGGAAACCAATTCTTTATACCTGGTAGAGCGGACTCAACATTTAAAGAATGGAAGGATAAAGGTCTCCAAATGATTGAACATCTATATGAATCAAACTCAGACACACTAATGAGCTTTCAAGAGTTGCAGAATAAATTTAATATAAATAAGAATCATTTTTTTTAAATATCTTCAACTCAGAAATTTTATAAAAACAACTCAGAACAATGTGCTGACAAAACCTCTAAAGTCAACTTTAGAAGAAATGCTAACAAAAGATAGTTTAAAAAAAGGTATAATATCAGATTTTTATCATTTACTGACATCCCATTCGCTTGAAGGATCACATGATAGACTTAATAATAATAATAATAATAATGTCTTTTCCTGTCATCTGCGTATGTTCATACACAGACGAAATTCGTCTCTGCATTTAACCCAACCACCTACCAGGTGGTGCAGTGAGCAGCCAGAAAGCGCCCGGGGAGCTGGAGAAATAGGTGTGCACTCATAGACACCCCAAGGTGGGTAGTGGCCGGGGCGCGAACCCGCGTCCTTCGGGTCCCAAGTCAAAAGCCCTACCACTAGACCATCTTGGCTCCTAATGCTTGGAAGGAAGATATAATAATGGACTTATCAGAGGAGGATTGGCAAATAGCATGTAATCTGGCCCACACTAGCTCTATTAATACAGCTCTAAAAATGATTCAATACAAGTGGTTAATGCGGGTTTACATAACTCCTGTAGACCTCAATAAATACAATGGGGAGATACTTGATGTTTGTTCAAAGTGTGTGGAGGATAAAGGGACTCTGGTACATTGTATGTGGTATTGCAGGGAAATTATGTTGTTTTGGACAGAAGTAAAAAATATAATTGAGAAAATTATTTCTAAACAAATAATTTTGGACCCAAAATTGTTTGTGTTCGGGCTGTATCCTGAAAGACATAACTACACTAATAATGAACAAATGTTTATTAATTTAATTTGATTAATGCAAAAAGATGTATATTGTTATGTTGGAAAAACGTTAATAGACCTACTGCAAATCAATGGTTACAACAAATGTTATCAGCTCTTCCTTTAGAAAGGATAACGTATCTGTTAAAGGGCAAGCAAGAACTGTTTGAGTGTGTTTGGAACCCCTTCATTATGTGTGTAAAAGGTTTGGACACTTTAAATGAAAATACAAGCAATTGAAGAACGTGCTGATTGCAGTTTCCAAAGACAATAATACGAGAAGACATCTATAGTTGAACTCAATATAAAAAAAGAAATGAACAATGTAAAAAAGAAATATGAGACACCTTGTTTTTGATATTATTTTGATATTATTTTGATTTTATTTATTATTTTTTTAATTATTTGGGTGGGGGTATTTTATTTAGACTGTTTATTGTATGAATGTTGTGTTTATTTTGTTAAAACTCAAATATATTTTGAAGAAAAAAAACAATGGTGGAATTGGTGATCCTCTTACCATCTTGGCTTCTGAGAGACACTGACACTCTGAGAAGCTCTTTTTATACCAATCATGTTGTCAATTGACCTAATTAGTGTTAATTGGTCTTCCAGCTGTTCGTTATATGCTCAATTTCCTTTTTCCAGCCACTTATTGCTACTTGTCCCAACTTTTTTGGGATTTGTTGACACTGTGAAATTTTGAATCAACATATTTTTCCTTTAAAATTTTACATTTACTCAGATTAAACTTTTGATCTGTCATCTATGTTCTATTACGAATAAAATATTGACATTTGCCATCTCCACATCACTGCATTCAGTTTTTATTCACAATTTGTTGTGTCCCAACTTTTTAAGAATCTGGTTTTTAATCACACGAGAATTTAACCATTAACTTTCCAGTCACACACGAGAATTCAACCATCAACCTTCCATTCACACACGAGAATTAAACCATCAACCTTCTAATCACACACAAGAATTCAACTGTCAACTGTCCATTCACAAACGAGAATTCAACCATCAACCTTCCAATCATACATGAGAATTCAACCATCAACCTTCCATTTGTAGTGGACATGACCATGTTCACTTTATTACATCTGTGTACTTTTGAACTGTTCCAGAGATGATCTTTACTGACCTCTCAGTAAAGCAAGACATTTATCACAAAATCATTCCATTAGTTGTAATCAGAATATAGTCACCAAAAGAGACTATTTCTACCTTTGATTTTATTCTAATGTAATCAAAAGAATAACTTTTGTCATTTTCATGATATATGTTATATGCTGTTATTCTTTAAATGTGAAACATCAATGTGTCATTTCTGCAAGTGAAAAGGTGTCAAAGTTCAGCTAAAATGTCAAACTGACTTACACTGAAATTGTTTTTGTCGAGTTTCAGCTAAAACTCTCATCTAGCGTCTGAAAGTCTCTCACTCAGATACTTTTCCTAAACAATTTCCTTCTCTGTGCTGAATTTCACCTTGAATAGTGATAACGAGTGGACCAATGAAAAAGAGACAAGTTTCTCTCCTCTCTAAGTCTCTTTTTAAGTTCTAACTGTGCGGAAACGCTTCAGTCTTTGAATGGACAGAGAGTTTGAATGGACAGAGACCTGAAAGCTCTCTGCCTTGCAGCTGGTCAAGCTTGGTCAAGAGCCAAAGACTAACTTGTCAGCTAGAACTGATGGACGCCTCCATCCAGTTCCCCGAGCAAAAGCTCCAAAGTTCCTAATGAACTTTCTTTGAGAAACATCTCGTCTTGAAGTCGGCCAGAAGCTGCCACATGTTTCTGACGGCTGACGCGGATCCGAGGAGACGTTGGAAGTAAACGACCAGTTCAGACGTACGAGGGCCGGAAGGACTCTGTGCACCTGGGAGGCTGGTGATATCTTTATCAGACGCATCGTCAAAAGGTAAAGAGCTGTTTACAAACGTACCTGGGATTTAGCCGAAGTCGGATGGAAAGTGTCATCTCTGGTTACACTCGAGATAAATAACTTAATCTCTCCAACCTCTTATTCCTCCTACTCTTTCCCCTCTCAATCTAAGCTGGAAGCTATTTTAAGTTTAAAGAGCCCTCAGACTAAATATGTTTACATCCAATATTGATGTCTGTTGTGTTAAATTTAAGTGTGCTGACGTATCTGAATTGAAAGAAAGTGAAATCATGTCAATCAAGTGTAATGGTGTTAATTTAGTTGATTTATTTTAAATAAATGATAGTGTCTCTTTGACATATCAAACTAAGTTAACGTCTTTGTCACTTAATGGCTCTGTTTATTTATCCATCATAAAGATCACAGAGATATTGGGTAAACTGAAAAAGAACAGAATCCGTGAATTTACTATTCAATCTGAATAAGTAGATTAAT
>JBBPBX010030042.1:0-15531 GCA_038048925.1 Garcialebias charrua
TCTTAGAAAGCACAAATCCGCTCGTAAATTATGCAAATTAGTCAAACCGCTGTTACGTTGACAATAACGTTAGGTCCGCTGTAAGCGGATTAGCGAATTAGCGTTACATAGCGTTCATATGCCCACCTTTGCCATCCATCCATCCATTTTCTTCCGCTTATCCGGGGTCGGGTCGCGGGGGTAGCAGCCTAAGTAGGGAGGCCCAGACTTCCCTCTCCTCAGCCACTTGGAGCAGCTCCTCTGGGGGAATCCCAAGGCGTTCCCAGGCCAGCCGAGAAACATAGTCCCTCCAGCGTGTCCTGGGTCTTCCTCTGGGTCTCCTCCCGGTGGGACATGCCCGGAACACCTCACCAGGGAGGCGTCCAGGAGGCATCCTAACCAGATGCCCGAGCCACCTCAACTGGCTCCTCTCGATGTGGAGAAGCAGCGGCTCTACTCCGAGTCCCTCCCGGATGACTGAGCTTCTCACCCTATCTCTAAGGGAGAGTCCAGCCACCCTGCGGAGAAAACTCATTTCAGCCGCTTGTATCCGAGATCTCGTTCTTTCGGTCATAACCCAGAGCTCATGACCATAGATGAGGGTAGGAACGTAGATCGATCGGTAAATTGAGAGCTTTGCCTTTTGACTCAGCTCTCTCTTCACCACGACAGACCGGTACAGCGCCCGCTTCACTGCGGACGCTGCACCTATCCGCCTATCGATCTCACGCTCCAGTTTTCCCTCATTCGTGAACAAGACCCCGAGATACTTAAACTCCTCCACTTGGGGCAGGACCTCCTCCCCGACCTGGAGAAGGCATGCTACCCTTTTCCGGCTCAAGACCATGGCCTCGGATTTGGAGGAACTGATCCTCATCCCGGCCGCATCACATTCAGCTGCAAACCGCTCCAGCGAAAGCTGTAGATCACGAACTGATGAAGCCAATAGGACCACATCATCTGCAAAAAACAGAGAAGAGATTCTAAGGCCACCAAAACGGATCCTCTCAACACCTTGGCTGCGCCTAGAAATTCTGTCCATAAAAGTTATGAACAGAATCGGTGACAAAGGGCAACCTTGGCGGAGTCCAACTCTCACAGGAAACGAGCCCGACTTACTGCCAGCGATGCGGACCAAGCTCTGACACCGGTCGTACAGGGACCTAACAGCCCATATCAAAGGGCCTGGTACCCCATACTCCCGGAGTACCCCCCACAGAACCCCCCGAGGGACGCGGTCGAATGCCTTTTCCAAGTCCACAAAGCACATGTAAACTGGTTGGGCAAACTCCCACGCACCCTCCAGGACCCTGTTGAGGGTGTAGAGCTGGTCTAGTGTTCCACGACCAGGACGAAAACCACACTGCTCCTCCTGAATCCGAGGTTCGACTATCCGACGGACCCTCCTCTCCAGAACCCCTGAATAGACCTTACCAGGGAGGCTTAAGAGTGTGATCCCCCTATAGTTGGAACACACCCTACGGTCCCCCTTTTTGAATAGGGGAACCACCACCCCAGTCTGCCAATCCAAGGGAACTGCCCCCGATGTCCACGCGATATTGCAGAGTCGCGTAAGCCAACACAACCCCACAACATCCAGAGCCCTAAGGAACTCAGGACGAATCTCATCCACCCCCGGAGCCCTGCCACCGCGGAGCTTTTTAACCACCTCGGCGACCTCAGCACCAGAGATTGGAGAGCCCGACCCAAAGTCCCCAGGCTCCGCTTCCTCAGTGGAAGACGTGCCAGTAGGATTGAGGAGGTCTTCGAAGTATTCCGCCCACCAACTCACAACATCCCGAGTTAAAAGTTAATACCAAAATGTTAAAATGAATTCTAAATTCAATAGGGAGCCAATGTAGATCATATAAAACCGGTGTGATGTGAGACCTTCTATTTGTTCCTGTTAAAAGCCTTGCAGCAGTGTTCTGGACCAACTGGACACGAGCGACAGCAGATTTATTAAAACAAGTAAAAAGGGAATTGCAGTAATCTAAACGAGAAGAGATAAAAACATGAATAATCATCTCCAGGTCAGATTTGGATAACATTGCCCTCAGTTTAGAAATGTTCCTCAGGTGATAAAAGCAGTTTCTGACCAGAAGCTTTGAATGTTTGTCCAAAGACATTGACTGGTCGAACTGAACACCAAGGTTTCTGAGGCTCGGCTGAGAATAGGAGCCCAGAGAACCGAGATGTTGTTTGATCCGAGGAACTTTCTGTTCAGGGGCAATGATCAGGGTTTCAGTCTTGGCAGAATTTAACTGTAGCGTGTGTAAACATAAAGTCTGCTGAACACAAAGGACTATCTCCACATTCTTATGCTGAAGCGGTCCCCTTACTCTCAATGGGTGACACGCCATGCTCAAACAGTGATCCTGCAGCGTGTGACCGCGCTCACTGTGCTGACCCAACCAGGAAACGGGCTGGAGTCAGGAGATCTGCTCGTTTACAAAACGTGCAACCTCTCCGATCCATGACCCCCAACAAAAAGAGGAAAAACAGACATTCTGTTCAGCTTTTGTCTAATGATGACAACAAATTACCTCTGCCTCCAAACACTCTCGATCAGAGTAGTATGGAGATACATCTACAGGAAGGCCCTCTCCCTAATGTGGTTGACCTTCAAGGGACCACAGAAATTAGGGCCCTTGAGGGAGAACTGGTTCCACCACCGGTCCCTATCCAGGGATCGTCCACGTCATCGGAAGGAGCAGTTTCACCACCTAGGCTGAGAACTGTGGCAAATTTCAGCTTGGTGGTGGAGAGGAACAAGCTGATGGCCTCAGGCCTGCCAGAGAACGTGGTAAAAACCATTCAAAACGCACGTGCTGTGTCAACACAGTCTCTTTACGCCAGGAAATGGCATATTTTTGAAGCTTGGTGCACAGAAAGAAATATTTCTTATTCATGCAACTTGGCCCAGCTCCTCACCTTTCTTCAGGATTTGTTGGAAAGATGTTGCTATTTCTCAACGATTAAAGTGTTCCTATCAGCAATTTCAGCTTGTCACGAAGGCTGGGGGAGCAGGACGCCTGGCACGCACCCGCTCATAATAAGATTTATGAAGGGCATGCAAAGGAAGAGACCCCCCAGCAGGATCTTGACCCCTGGATGGGATCTTAGTATGGTTTTGGGGGCTCTCTGTGTAAATATAGATTTATTATCTTATAAGACTGCTCTTCTCCTGGCTCTTTGCTCGGCAAAACGTGTGGGTGACCTCTACGCTTTGTCCGTACATCCTATGTGTACCAGGTTTGCCCCTGACGGGTCAAAGGTCACCCTAAGGTCTAATCCTCCATATATCCTCAAGGTTTTGACTTTAAACCCCAGAAGCCTGAACTTTGATCTCTCTTCTTTTCCACCTGCTCCTATCCTCACTTAGGAACAGGAAAGGCTGAAGGCTCTCTGCCCCGTGAGAGCTTTAAGCACTTACATGCAAAGAACAGTCGAATGGAGAAAAACAAATCAACTGTTTGTATGCTTTGCCGCACCAGCTACAGGAAAGGCCCTATCAAAACAGCACCTCTCACACTGGGTGACTGAGGCCATAAAAAGGGCGTACAGTAGCAAAGGTCAATAGGTGCCCTCTGGAGTGCGTGCCCACTCCACTCGGGGCTTGGCCACCTCATGGTCACTGTTCAAGGGTGTAACAGTTGCAGACATCTGTGCTACTGCGAACTGGAGCTCAATGAACATGTTTGCAAAGCATTACAGTTTGGATGTTACTGCGTGTGATGTCACTCAGGCTGTCCTTTCTAACAAACAGTAGAAAGCGGCCTTGGGATCCCTTTTGAATAAAGGCGGACGTTCACACTAGGATGCATTTTACTGAGCATTTCAAGGGGCGTAAATGGATTACGTTCCCATAGCATTTATGTTGTACCGAGTGACATGACTGATAAAGGGAACTGAAAGTTATGCACCATAACTCATGTTCCCTGAAGGAAGGAAACGAGGTGCAACATACCTGGCCCTTTCAATGCTGAAAGCTAGGTAAAGTGCATTTTGGAGATCGATGGATGGGCGTCAGCGGCTTAAGTACCCAGAGGGCGGGGCCTCTGGCGCGACGCTGACACCCCTGCCGTAAAGGCGTGATAGTATTCCTTCAGGTACTGCGCGGAGCGCAATTTCCCATAGCATTTATGTTGCACCTCGTTCCCTTCCTTCAGGGAACATGAGTTATGGTGCATAACTTTCAGTTTTCTTATCAAGTTTTACACGTGGAGCTTAAAGGAGAGATGCAAATCGACCAAGATACTAATGTTGTATGAATTGACAAACTTGATAGAGGCACTTTTCGAGGAAAAAAATAAAGGAAGAACTTCTGGAACAGACTTCCTGTTCCTAACCAGGAGGTTAAGGAGCATTAAGTGTAGAACCACTAGACTGAGGAACAGCTTCTACCCTGAGGCTGTTAGACTCATGGGGCGGCCGTGCTGTAGTGGTAATGGCAGTCGGCCCCTGATCGGAAGGTTGGAGGTTCGAATCCCGCATCCGCCCACCATGTGTCGTTGTGTCCCTGGGCAAGACACTTAACCCAGAGTTGCTCCCGGTAGGTCTGGATGGCGCCTTGCAAGGCAGGCTACCACTACCGGTGTATGAATGTCTGAATGAATGGGTGGATGGCTGGTATTGTAAAGCGCTTTGGGGCTCCTCACAGGGGGCTGGAAAGTGCTATATAAATAAGCTCCATTTACCATTTACCATGAATATCTAACTAGAATAATCACTGTGAAATATCACATGTTGCTGCTGATCTGTTTCACGTTTCTGTTGATCTGTTTCATGTTGATGTGTTCATTCATGCTCATCTGCTCATACAGACTCATGTTCGTGCTGCTGTTTGACGTAATGTTTTTATGCTATTAGTGCTTAGTGTATTTTAAAAATTTTAGGGGGAATCATGGCGCAGTGGTTAGAGACAGTGGGCCTGTAATCTGAAGATGGCGGTTCAAGCCCCAGCATAAAAAAACATGGGTGGAAAAAGGTGAAACACCCACACTTGCCTCCATCCTCATTCACCCCACTCTAGGCCCCCGAGCAAGGCCCTTAACCCTCACCATCTGCTCCCTAAACAGGTCTCTCTTGAAAATGAGTTATCATGGCTCAGTGAGACTACCTGTATAAATAAAGGGTAAATAAAAAAAATAATAGATTACAGTATGTTTTTTCTTAGTTCATATCTTAAATCTTAATACTGTTTCTCCTTTACATTTTATTATTCGATGTAACTGGGACCCTGTGTACATAATTTCATTCCACCACATGTCCCACATATGGTTCGAATGACAATAAAGAATCTCTGACTCTGACTGACTCTGTTTGAAAGCAACATTCCTTTGGTTTTGTTGGCGTTTAGTGCAAGTTTGAGACTGAACAAATCTGACTGGATGATGTCAAAAGCAGATTGCAAAAGCTGGAAAACCTTAGCAACTGTTTTAGCTCGACAATAAATTAATGTATCATCAGCATAGAAATGTAAGGATGCATCAGTGATGGTCTGACCTACATTACCTATGTAGATTGTCTGTGTTGCCTGTTGCGTGTTTGTTTGTCCAGCACTTTGGTGTGGACTTGTTCCTGTTTAAAGTGCTTTATAAATAAAATGGTATGGTATGGTATGGTATGTGATTAGGGTGGGTCCTAAGACCAAGCCTTGTGGTACACAATTGTTAATCATTAAATAACTGGAAGAAGTACCGTACCATTATGTTGAACACATTGCCTCCTATCTTAGCGATAGTGAACCAACCTATGGTGTGAACTGAGAAACCAATTTCTGAGAGCTTATGACAGAAAATGTCATGGTCCACAGTGTCAAAAGCTTTAGAAAGGTCGAAGTAAAGTGCAGCACAGTAATCCTTAGCATCCAGTGCTTCAACAACGTCATAAAAAACCTTCAGCAAAGCAGGCATTGTGCTGTGTTGTTTCCTGAAACCAGATTGATGGAGCGGTAAGATGTTACATGTGTCCAAATACTTTTTGATTTGAGAGTTTATCAGCTATTCTAGAACCTTAGCTAAAATGCAGAGTTTAGAGATTGGTCGATAGTTCAGTGAGGTGGGGTCACCTCCCTTCAGCAAAAGTACATAGAACAAAGGCTGTTTTCCAAGTGTCTGGAACACAGCTTTAGCTTATGGACTGGTTAATGGCGGCGCGTGCAAACGTTGCGGCTTCTCTCTCTCCCAGCAACACGGTGCTTTCGTCTGTTTTGTCCTGCACGCCGCAATTTGCCGGCACGTCTTTGTCTTGTCTACGTGTTCAAGAACGCAAGTATAGCCGTGAATTCCTGCTTGATGTCGGAAAAACCGCTCATTTGGGAATAAACAGCGAACTCCAGGAGAAGCTAAATGAGCTCGAGGAGGAGTTACGTGAGCTTCGTGACTGCGAGCTGCTCTGGAAGCCAGCCCCGAGCTTCCCTTCATCGCGCCCGCCGTGGAAGTGCCACAAGCGGCGTGACGCTTCACCGCGCCCGCCGTGGAAACGCCACAAGCGGCGTGACAGGAAACAGAAGCGGGGTAAACGTGGAGGTATCAGAGCTAGGCTAGCAGCTAGCCCACACAGGCCGGCTATTCCATCCATGGTTCTGGCTAACGTGCGCTCCTTGGACAACAAATTGGATTATATACGCCTGCTACGAACGACACAAAAGACTGTGAGAGACTGTTGTGTGTTTGTATTCACGGAAACGTGGCTTAACAACAACGTTCCGGACCATGCTATTCAGCTGGAGCAGCTAACATGCTACAGAGCGGACCGAGCTTTCATCAAGGGAGGTAAGACTCGCGGAGGCGGGCTCTGTGTTTACATCAACAACGCATGGTGTCGTGATGCTGCTGTGGTCTACAAACACTGCTCACCTTTTGTGGAGTTTATGACTATTAAATGCAGACCGTTCTACTTACCGAGGGAGTTTACAGCTGTTATGATTGTTGCTGTATATATCCCTCCAAGCTCCAACAGCAAAGATAGAGGTGAGGCACTAAATGAACTATATGTGCACATCAGTGAGCAACAAACAGCCCACCCTGATGCTTTTCTCATCACGGCTGGTGATTTCAACCAAGCAGATTTAAAGAGTGTTCTTCCAAAAACATACAGAAACATAAACTTTGCAACAAGAGGAAACAACACCCTGGACCAGGTTTACACCACCATGAAAAATTCCTACAGAGCCATCCCCCTCCCCCACATTGGTGCTTCTGACCATATCTGTGTTATGCTAAAGCCAGCATACAGGCCACTGGTGAAAGTCACAAAACCAGTCCGCAAGCAGATACGAGTGTGGCCAGAGGGGTCTTCAGAGGCACTCCAGGACTGTTTTGACACCACAGATTGGAGTATGTTCAAAGAAGCTGCTACCACAAACAACACCACATGTCTCCAGGAGTACTCAGACACTGTATGTTCATACATCACCAAGTGCATTGATGATGTAACCAACCTTAAAACCATCACTGTTCGGGCTAACCAGAAGCCATGGCTGACAGCTGAGGTTCACAGACTCCTGAAAGCCAGGAATGCTGCCTTCAAAGCGGGAGATCAGGTGGGCCTGAGGGCAGCCAGAAACAACCTGGACTGGGGCATCAGAAAGGCAAAGAGGCAGTATTCCGGGAAAATAGCTCACCGTTTCAAGGACAGCAGGGATACACGCAGTCTGTGGCAGGGAATACAGACCATCACAAACTACAAACCATCCCCCCAGACCTGTGACAGCTCAGCCTCTGCGCTGAATGAACTGAATGAGTTCTTTGCTCGGTTCGAGACAAGTAACAGCACACCAGCACATAAACTCCCCCCCTCTCCTGATGGCCAGGTGCTGACGCTGTCCTCAGACAGCGTAAGGCGATCATTCATCAAGATTAACGCCCGGAAGGCCTCTGGTCCTGACAACATACCTGGTCGTGTGCTGAAGGACTGTGCAGGGGAACTCGCAGCGGTCTTCACGGACATCTTTAACATCTCACTGAGCCAGGCCATCGTCCCCACCTGTTTCAAAGCCACCACCATCATCCCTGTCCCAAAGAAGGCAACGCCCGCATGCCTCAATGACTATCGCCCAGTAGCACTCACCCCCATCCTGATGAAGTGCTTTGAACGGCTAGTCATGAAAAGCATCACATCTGTCCTCCCTGCCTCCCTGGATCCCTTCCAATTTGCATACCGACCTAATCGCTCAACCGACGATGCCATCTCCTCTGCCCTTCACACAGCTCTCACACATCTGGACACGAAGGACTCCTATGTTAGAATGCTGTTCATTGACTTCAGCTCAGCATTCAACACCATCATCCCCCAACAGCTCATCCTTAAACTGGACAGTCTGGGGCTGAACACCTCAATGTGTAACTGGCTGCTAGACTTCCTGACCGGGAGACCACAGACAGTGCGGGTCGGGAGTAACACATCTAGCACCATCACATTGAACACAGGGGCCCCACAAGGATGTGTGCTGAGCCCCCTTCTATTCACCCTGCTAACACACGACTGCACACCATCGTACAGCTCCAACCACTTCATCAAGTTTGCGGACGACACAACAGTGGTGGGTCTCATCAGCAACAACGATGAGACGGACTACAGGAACGAGGTGAGCCGCCTGGCCTTGTGGTGCGGACACAACAATCTCACTCTCAACGTGGAGAAGACAAAGGAGATTGTTGTGGACTTCAGGAAGAGGGATGCCCAACATGCCCCTCTGACCATCAACAGCACCGCAGTGGAGAGAGTAGACAGCACCAAGTTCCTGGGAGTGCACGTCTCAAAGGACCTGTCCTGGAGCAGGAACACTGCAGCACTGGCAAAGAAGGCTCACCAGCGTCTCTACTTTCTCCGCAAGCTGAAAAGGGCTGGAGCTTCAACCCCCATCATGAGCACCTTCTACAGAGGTGCCATAGAAAGTGTCCTGACCAGCTGCATCACTGTGTGGTTTGGTGCATGTACTGCATCCTGCCGCAAGAGCCTCCAGCGCATTGTGAGAGCAGCTGAGAAGATCGTGGGCACCTCCTTGCCCTCACTGCAGGACTTACACAGCAAACGCCTCACTCGGAAAGCCCACTGCATGGCAGGTGATCCCACACACCCACTACACAGCCGCTTTAGACTGCTGCCATCAGGGAGGAGACTGAGGAGTCTCCAGGCTCGAACCAGCAGACTGAGAGACAGCTCTGTTCATCAGGCAGTCAGGATGCTAAACACTCTGCCTGCTCTGCCCCCCTCCCATTTGAACTGCCTTAACACTAAAACTTTCTCACACATTACCACACAACACAAAGATTTTAACACTGGACTCTGTGTCATCAAACGGGTTATTCACTAAACTCTCGGTCATGTGCTCATACAGTTTGCACTACTTCTCATACTTGCACTAATGTTTGTATTACATCACTGCCTATAGTCATAATACTGTTTACATTCTCTGTTTACATTTATTAATACTGTTTACTTTTATTACTACTGCTTACATTTAATTACTACTGTTTACATTTACAGTACACTACTCTAATATCTACACCACTGCTGATACATATACAGTGTGCTCTGAACGGTCTTATTTAGGGATGCCCAATGTGCCTTACTGCATATGCCACTTTTTGCCTCTATAACAACATCAACTACTACCTCATACATATACTGTGTACATTAACTCATACGCTGCTTTGCCACTTTGCAAATGTCAATGCTAGAAACCTTTAGTTTATTTTAGTTATACTTTTTATACTCTTTTTTTATACTAGTATGCAAAAACTCAGGACAGTATTATGTTCATTAAATGTTTAATGTTTTAGTTTTAGAGTTGGTGTAAATTTTCATACTCTTATACCACTATGCAAAAACTCAGGACAGTGTTAGTTTTACTATTTTATGCTTATGTCTATTATTATATGTTTCAGTGTTTCAATGTTTAGATGTTTACTGTTGCACCGAGGGACTGAGAGAAACGCAATTTCGGTCCTGTGTATGTCCTGTACAGTACATATATCAGATCTGACAATAAAGTTGACTTTGACTTTGACTTGACTTAAAGATGTAAGACACTGGTTCTGTGATATATGAGTGGCCACCTTAAGAAATAAGATGGAGGGTCATAAGGTCATGCAGAGTTTTTAGGCTATAGACCTTTTAACAGTTTATAAACCTCACTAACTGAAAACTGTGAAAATGAAAAGGTGTGGTTTATTGAAGATTGACCTGTTGGAGTGATTTGATTTGTAGATGAATGGCTTAAAGGAGAAATGATATAATACCATTATTTTATTTATTTTATTTTATTTATTCATTTTATAAAAAATAAATACATAACAAACACATGTACTGTATCTTATTAAAAAAGAAAATATGAAATGAAAGGCAGCAGAAAGAAGAAAATATCTTATTATATCTGCCCCTTTTCAAAACAATCAATTCAAACAATAATTATCTATAAGTAATAAAAAATGAATAACTCATCTCAATTTTCAAATTTCAACATATTACACATTACACTACTTCATACATATTTCTTCAACAATTCATTTTTTATAATTTTCTTAAACACAAACATTGACATTGCTTTTTTCACATCACACTCAAAGTCATTCCACAATCCAACTCCCTGGACTGAGGTAGACCGTCCCTTCAAACTAGTTCTATATTGTGTCTTTACAAATACATCAGTTCCCTTTAGATTGTAACAGCTTGATCTTTTAACAAAATGTGTGTGAATATTTAAGGGTAGTGCATTGTTATGAGCTTTATACATCACCATTAAAATAAAGTAATCTACTAAATCATGCAACTTCAGTAATTTCAACTGAAAAAACAATATACTAGATGGATGACAGTAATGTTTTCTTGCAATAATCCTTACGGCTCTTTTCTGTAAAATAAAAATAGTTTTGTAATAGTTTTACATGCTTTTCCCCAAACATCAACACAATAAATTAAATGTGGAACAATGATTGTGTTTTACAACAAATACAACACTTTGTCATTCAATAGGTCCTTGACCCTATATACTGTAGTACAGCAATGGATTTAGATATTTTCATTTTTACAGAATCTATATGTTTTTTCCAAGTTATTTTGTCATCAATGACAACACCCAAGAACTTGACCTCACTCACTCTACAGATCTCACCACCCTCAATTGTAAATGAAACATCTGCAGTTTTCTTTTTATTACCAAATATCATATAATGTTTTTTCTAGATTTAATTATAATTTATTTAGTTCAAACCAAGTCTGTATTTTGACAAACTCCTTCTTCATCAATTCCAACGTCGGTTTAATTTCCTCACCCAAACAAAAGAAAGTAGTATCATCCGCAAATAGGACACATCTGAGGAGTCCCGACAAATTAACCAAATCATTGACATAAACAACTTAGGTCCAAGTACAGAGCCCTGTGGAACTCTGCGTGTAATATTACAAATCAGATCTTACATCATCTATCTGTACAAACTGCTTACTATCTTTCAAATAACTATGTACCCACTGCAGCGTTTTATGTTACATTTTTGATGATTTTTCACATAATAAATAACTAAATTATCATTCTGCTCTGATTGTTTAGAATAAAATTGCTGAAATGTTATCCCACATCTTGCTCCGGTCTGTGTGGGGGTGATGAAATAACTTGTAAGACTACATGTTGTTTACTTGTAATGTTGTTCCACTCAATTATTCACACTTGTTTCTAATGCTCTTCACACTCTATCTGCATAGTGTTTCATAAGCAGAACATGATTATTGCAAGTATGTATTATCCTGAGATTTTGGAACAACTGAGCAGTCATCGATAAAGATGCATGTATGTGGACTTAAATGTCAATGTGTTCTTAAACAGAGGGGTTCAGTGCAGGACTGCTGTTTCAGTCAAAGTAAATCTTGCAGAGTTTGACCACCTGCAGAGACATACTGATGGCCTTTGGCTAACTTGCACTGCAGGTGGAAATGCAGAAATCATAGAACTCAATCAAGAAAAATCAAAGACAAACTAAAAGATTCTTGGCATGCACATGATGGTCACCACTTCTGGTGCCAAACACATTTTTATTTACTTGCAGAACGTAATTGATGAATATTAATGTCTAAATGCTGATTCCAGGTCTGAAAACGTAATCTTGTTGCAGTTGTTTCTGTTTTCTTTGTCTCGTTTTTGATGGAGAAAGAGCTCTCTTTCCCCGGATAAAACTTCCAAGAGAATTTGAAATATGAGCTTCTAAAGCAGTTTGGTTTAAAAATAAAAATAAAAAACATATATTTATGAGGCTGTTGAAGAAATAATTTATTCTTGGTTTCACATAAAGCTGCACTCAAGTGCCATACCAGTCTCCTGTAAATATTAACATCTTCTTCAAGTGACTAAATGATGAGTAGAAGTTAGAATGATGTGGATATCTGTTTGAGTGAAAATATAAACTTTTAATTTTTGTATGAGAGTAGTGTTTGTGTAACTCAAAGGGTTTTTCTTACTCCCATGACACATCTGTTTTAACAATACAACTGTGAAGCTTTGCTTGCCTTGAATGGTAGATTGACATTCATTTTCATTTCTATAGTTACACATCTTTAAATATCAGTTCATTTCCTCTCAAACTAGTTCATGTTTTTATTATTTTAAATATAAAAAGGTTGCTAAATATTTCAACTAATGTCTTTGTTACCTCAGCTTGTATTTTAAATGCCCGTCGAAGGGTAACACATATACAGTAGTCTCTGTCTGAATACAGATGCATCCAGAATTTTTTTGTTGTTCTGCACATAACTTTGGATGGATGCTAAAGATAATTTAACAAAAGTACTTATACATATGCATCATCGCCGGCTGGAGTGCCATGGACAGTAGTCCCTCATTTATTGCGGGTGTTATGTTCCACACCGCAACCCCCTCCCCCACCATACCCCCTGGCTATAAATGAAAATCCACAAAGTAGTGGCGTTATATTTATTTTAGTATTTATATATTTTAAGGCTTTAGAAACCCTTCCCACGCTCTTGCAATGTTCTTAACTCTTGAACCTACATCATTTTAACAACATACGTACAGTATACTGTATGTAGTTACTACATTTTATTTAGCAGGCTCTGCAGAAAAGTGGCGGCTCAGTTCCGGTCTGAACCAAGAGATAAAAAGACTCCTGGTGGGCTCTGAACTTAGCGCCAGACATATGGCAGTACGTCCCTACTTGGAAGTCCTCGTTGACCAGATAGGATCTCTCCAGTTCACCGCTGAGTCTGGGCGTGCAGTTCTGGTCTGGTTCAGTATAGTTCTTGAGCACTGAAGCACAGTTGATTATGGGGTGATCGGAACGAGACCAGTGGTCTAATTGAGCTGTCTGAAAGATGAAAAATGTCCCAGTGAGCTCTGGATGGAGCACCGGACCTTCAGCGGTGCTCGTCCCACTTGAAAGTCCTCGTGGGCCGGCTACCAACTCTCAAGATTCACCGATGGGTCTGGAGGTCTGGTTCTGCTCTGGTTCTGGTCCAATTCGATGGGTTCCATATGGCATCTGTTGGACACCAAAGACACTGTAATATGCGCCAAACCTGTTCCAACCAGATCAAAACTTTTCCTCTAGTATTTCAGCAGAAGGAAACGGAGCTTCTGGGCAGGGCCCGGTTGACTTCTGTGAAATGTATTTGTTATGAGTGGGAATACAGTGGAAGCTTAATGAGAACAAACTACAAAATGCGCCTGTCTGAAGTATTTAATTTTTTTGTTAACTTTCTCCTGAAATGTCCCAATCACATTAGTGATATTAAAGTTGACAATCATGTGTCCTGTACAAATTTATTTTATTCTTATGTTAATGTGCGTTGACAAACCACAATACACTGTATGAGTCCGCAGAAGTTGAACCGCAAAGTAGCGAGGGACTACTGTACACTTTTCTTCACTCCAACTTTAAGGTAAAGATAACAACTCAACTTCAAATGTTATACAAGATCTTAGCTTGTCTGAGACATAACTTCTGATCTGCCCAAATGATTTAATGAAACCCGATACACATTTGTAACCACCAATATACAACATGTGGGTAATCTTTTCATCATCCCAGCGCTAAGGTCAAGGTCACAAATCATGGTCAGTTGTTATACAAGGTATTTGCTTGTCCAGAACATTTTTATATATTGCTGTATAACTGTTTGTCGACGAACAATTAATTTATTAAAGGGGCAGATATAATAAGTTCCCTTTCAGTCTGGTCTCTCGGTGCAACATACTTGCTATGGGAATTGCGTCCCCATGCGATAACCTGAAGGAATATACTCACGCCTTTACGGCTAGGGCATCACCACCGCACCAGAGGCCCCCGCCCTCTGGGTACTTAAGCGGCTAACGCCCATCCATCTTCCTATATTTTGCCCTTCACCTCGCTAAACCTGAACTACCTCTTCGCGGGACTTCTCTGTTGCTTCATCGCTCAACTTGAGGTGAGCTTGCTCCCTGCACAGAGCGCACAGAGAATTATTCCTGCGTATTGCTGGACTAGCGAAAGCTAGTCCGGCACATTTTCCCAATTTTCCTAATACGGATTTCCGAAGTATTTTCTTCTCCCCTCTCTACAGATTGCTTTGCTCGACGGCGCTAACTACGCCACAAGAAAAAAGCTACTTCGCTAACTCTTAGCGAGCTAGCCAGCGAAAGCGACGTGTCGGAGGGGACATTTCAAGGAAAAAGAAAAAAGATTCTGGAAGGACTCGCTCGCCTTATCTCGAACATGCCTCCGGAGAAAGGAAAGCGAAAAGCAAGACTTCCAAGGAAAACCAACGGGACGGCGAGCCCAACTTGCACAAGAATTGCACTGGTGAAAGTTACTGATGATATTGTCATATCTCAGACAATGGACTTGTGTCTAGATTGGTCCTGTTAGACCTCAGTGCATCATTTAATACAGTTGATCACAATATTCTAATACAGATGATTGAATATGATATTGAGATTACAGGAACAGCTATAAAATTGTTTAAATCATACTTATTTGATATATTCTACTTTGTAAAAATATATAACAAATCTTCTTCATACACCAAAGTTTGTCATGGAGTTTCTCATGGTTCAGTGTTTGGACCAATACTCTTTACTTTATACAGGTAGTCCTCGACTTACGACGGTCTTGAGTTACAACGTTTCATGGTAACGATGCATCTCCCATTAAATAAAATTAAATTAAAATTTCAAATTTGAAAATTTATTTTGAAAAGCCGAGTTACACAGTTTCCGGTTTTACGTAGTAAACATAGTTGCGGAGGTATTCTGCCCTGTACTCTCTAAAAAAGCTAAGTCTGGTCCTCTGGACATTCAAAAAACAAAACAAAACTGTACTGTGAACGCAGTTTTACGTCGTTAACAAATACGGAGGATGGACCGAGTTGGACGGCGGTTTTACTTCGTAAATGAATAGAGACTACAGAGGAGGGATGGAGGAAAGGCTTCACCAGCATCCCAGTAGGAAATTAACTCTTTTTTTCCCTTCATTATGGCTCCCAAATGTGTGTGTTTTTTGATAATTATGTAGGGTACTGTGTTAGGATACGCTATAAGTGCTTGGTAAAATACAGTAC
>JBBPBX010030042.1:16664-35458 GCA_038048925.1 Garcialebias charrua
TATATATATGTCCACTCACTGAACCCTTCTTTGGTGATACATAAAATATGATTTTTTTTCCAAATTCCAAATTCAATTTACTGGTGCACAAAATGAGCCAAGATGTCTTTACTTGTGTTCTTTATTCTGTCCTTGATGGTGTCATTTGGATGAGGAATTTGGGATAATTTACCTTTGGCCACTGTTCCGAGCAGCAGATTTGCCATCTTTAACGCAGCTAGTTTTATGAGTGTTTCACCGATGCTGTGTGGCTTACCCTGCTTTGTGATCAAATAAGCTACTTCGTACGATGCTGTGAGGATCGGTTTGCTAACGGGTACAAATCCAAGAGCAGGCAGAGTGGCCCTTTCATTGAATCTGGCTCGTTTCACCTTGAATTCAGCAAGCGTTGTGTTCTTGTATTCCCCGTCTTCATGCAGCTTCATGAAGTGTTCCTTTAGTTTTGCCGGTGCAAGACTAGAGTTGTTCAACTTGGCATTGCATATCATGCAGATAGGACGCTGACTCCCATCCCGTTCCGTGACGCATGTGAATCCATGTTGTATATATTCATCCAACCACCTTCTTTTTTTGCTTGACATATTTATATGGATTAAAATATTATGAAAAAAACACACGACATACAACTACGACAGCCATTGACTACTGCGTGCACTAAATTCCCCGCAGCACTGATTGGCCAAGCAACGGCCAATCAGTGCTGCAGCCAATCACGTGATCCTCTGCACTGTAGAGGATGACTCTGCAGCCATCACTTGCTGCAGCGCCAAGCGGGGTGTGTCATCACGACTTTACACAAGTAATAATAATAATAATAATAATAAATTCAATTTATACCGCACTTTTCATTAATAAAAATCTCAAAGTGCTACAACAATAAAACAAGTGATAAAATCAAATAAAATCAATAATGATATCAACTAAGATTAAAGACAGAATCATGTGGAGGCAGAATAGGCCTGCTTAAAAAATAAATAAATAAATAAATAAATAAAACAAGTGATAAAATCAAGTAAAATCAATAATACTATCAACCAAGATCAAAGATAAAATCATGCGGAGGCAGAATAGGCTTGCTTAAAAAGAAAAGTCTTTAAACCGCTTTTAAAGTCAACCAGTGACTGTGGAGCTCTCAGGTAGTCAGGGAGGGAGTTCCATAGGCGGGGGGCAGCCACACAGAATGCCCTGTCTCCCATGGTCCTTAATTTGGTTCGTGGAATGTGAAGTAGATTACTGTTCTGTGATCGTAGAGACCGGGTGTGTCTTTACCTCCGTGGCAGAGGCTCCTCCGAACCCCTGAGACCGACTCATCGAACCCCTGGGGTTCGATCGAACCCAGGTTAAGAACCATTGGTCTATTATGTCTTGTGTATGTTTTCATTACATTGTTAGAAGACTCTCTTGTTCTCATTTGTTCAGTTTCTTCGTAGACTCTTAGTTTTCTCTTAAAGTCTGTAAATGTAATGTCTTCTTCATCTTGACATGTGGACAGCAAGTGGTTTGAAGGATTCTGGTAATCCATTTAATACCATAGCCACTATCAGTCCATCACTCATGCTTTCACCAACATTTCTTAAAGCTATAATGTGGTTTTCAGCTCTTATAATATACTCTGTAACACTCTCTGTGTTTGCCATTTTAAGCTTCGTCAGTGATGTAATAATAATAATAATAATTAATTCAATTTATAACGCACTTTTCATTACTGAAAATCTCAAAGTGCTACACATATATTGAATGCTACACACATTCATAAACCGGTGGCGGCAGACTACCATGCAAGGTGCTTTCCAGTCCTACCGGGAGCAACTCAGGGTTAAGTGTCTTGCCCAAGGACACAACGACACATGGTGCGGGTCCCGGGAGTCGAACCGCCAACTTTCCGATCGGGAGACGACTGCCATTACCACTACACCACGGCCGCCATGATGTGTACAGATTTATTATTCGTGGTTTGCTTTTCCCTGAATAATGTTCTCTCAATATTTTCAGGGCTTTCCTACCATCATCATCCGCTTCGTGTCTTATCAGTGAGAGACTTTTATCATCCAGAAGTTTAACTAGCTTTGCATAACAGTCTTCATTTTTCCGTCTGTCTTCAGCTAGCTTTGCTGCGTCATCAGTCTCGGGTACGAGCAGGATGGTTTCTTTCAACTTCAGTGTGTGCAAGTTGGCAAAAAATCTTGTCTCCCATAAGTCATATTTTTCTTCACATCCATCAAAAAGAAGTGGAGATACAGATATATTTACCCCTCTGTTTGCCATAGCTTCGGAAATGTTAGCTTGCTGGCTAGTTAGCTCGTTAGCTTCGACATGCACTTATTTACGCGCGCAATTTTCTTTCGCATTACTTCATTGCGTTAAACTTCTTCCGCATGCTTATTTTTACTCATTTCCATCTCACCTGGGCCCATAACCTGTTAAGGGATGAGTGTTGTTCACAGCTCTCTCTTGCGTGACGGTGGAAATAAGCAGAATGCTAGGATCTTTCTTCAGGCGGTTTTATTCAACACACAGACTCGACTCAGAGTGTGAAAGTCCCTCAGACGGGAAACGGAAACAGTATTCTGCTCTTCACAATAAGAGCATAAGAGCGTACACCTAGATAACTCAACAGTCCTCCTCCATCTCACTCTGTCCTCTGCATCCTCTGTCCTCACTCCAACTACCTCCATGTCCTCTCTAACTGCATCCATATATCTCATCTTTGTCTTTTTCCTGGCAGCTGCATCTCTAACATCCTTCTACCAATATACCCACTGTCCCTCCTCTGGACATGTCCAAACCATCTCATAGTGTCCTCTCTAACTTTATCTCCCAGTTGTTCAACATGTACCTCTGATGATCTCATTCCTTATCTTTTCCATCCTTGTTACTCCTAATAAGAACCTCACCATCTTCTTTTCTGACACTTCCAGTTCTGTCTCCTGTCTTTTTGTCCATGTCTCTGTCTCCAGACCATGCAACATAGCTGGTCTCACCACTGACTTGTAAACTTTTCTTTTGATCTTTGCTGACACACCCTTTTGTCACAAATACCCCTGAAACTTTTCTCCAGCCACTCCAAAGTTAAAAATGTTCCTAACTCCAAGCAGCAGCTTCAGAGATTAAACTGTGTGCATGTGTGTGCATACGTGCGCACACGTGTGAAGTGTCCATAAAAAGAAGTGTTGGTGAAAATGTCCCTCAGAACAGATGTCAATCTCAAACCAGGAGATGGTGCTTGGAAAAGCTGCGGGCAGATCACAGGTTGGCAGAGGTGTGTGTGTGTGTGTGTGTGTGTGTGTGTGTGTGTGTGTGTGTGTGTGATTCTGCCCAGACAGACACTTTTTCAGTCTAATGAACGACTTCCTTCCACTTCAGCGTGAAGAGAAGCTGCTTCAGGTTTGAGGAAATGTTTTGTTTATCTGGATACTTCAGACACACTTAGACACAGAGACAGACACAGAGTCATCACTTTCATCACACACACACAGTTACGACACAAATGGAGGAATCCCGTTACGATCAGGAAGCAGCACAGAGGACCCGCAGCTCAGGTTCATCCTCAGAGGTCAAAGGTTAAAGGGGACCTCAGATGCATTTTTTAAAATTTTATGTTATTTCTTTGTGCTATCTAGACCCTATTCCTTCAATTTAATGCACAAAATAATTCTTAGATAATCAATTATACCCTTTTTAATTCTGCAATATTTAACTTTCGTTTTGAACGAACGGTTTCTGATAGAAGTTCTGAAGTCCACGCCCTTCAACAATCTGTTTACGCCCTCTGCACAGCCAGTATCTGTAATGTGTTGTTGTTTTAAAATTAGCTCTTTTTTTAATTATTCATTTGACTTACTGTTAGTGCTAGCTTAAGATAACTTACCGAAACCCGTCTGAGCGCGCCGCAATGTGCTGCTCCTTTTAGCATGAGACCTGCCGAATCCGATGCTAATGTTAGCTTGTTCCTCTTCCGGTTTTCGCCAGCTCCGCTCATTGCACGCGGAGACTTTGAGAGTTATCGCTGTTCCAGTCAAGACACACACACAACGTTCACTAAGTGTCTCCCGTAAATTAATCCGTAAGGAGAAGGTCCTCGCTGCTGCGAGGCTTCTGCCAGGCTGCAGCGAGGCTGTACAGTTGAAGCTCCGCTCCATCCGCCAGAAGAGGGTCCCGTTGACGCCGGGGTCTGCTCGTTTAATTTTTGCCGGCTGCGCGTTCGGAGCGATCGCAAATACACTAAAAATTGAACTAAAACATAAAAATAACAATTATACTTTATTTATAAAGCCATTTAAAAAACCACAGCTGCAACAAAGTGCTGTACACATGAAATTAATAACATATAAACAAAAGATGAGATGAAATCATGAAAAACAACAGTCATGAAGTGGGTTGAGCCTGACATGGGGTTGCTAGGTGAGGGGCTGGACTCAGGTTGGGGTGGGTTGTCCTTGCTCGCCTGTGACGTCAAAGGCGAGATTGACTTCCAGTTTATTTCAAAAACGAACCGTTTTTATCACAGTAAAATAAATCTACTTAGAGTAAATAAACCACTGGGTGCATTTTTTTGGCCTTTGGACTGTTTTTTTATGAAGTAAATACCCAAAGTTGAGTAAAAAAACATTAAAAAGTGAATTTTGAATGTGTGGTCCCCTTTAACTTTCTACAGGAAGTAAATACAAACACGTCGGATCCTGTTTTCTCCTTCCTGCACTTCCTTGAGTCCGTGCAACAGATTTCACTGCATCCTGAGAGATAAAACACACATGAACTTAAACGTATCACAATGTTTAAATTTTACGACTCAAAGAAATTTTTCTTTAGCTTTTGAGCGGAAGTTTATTTTTGCAAACTCTCTTCTTTTCAGTCCATTGTTGTACGAACCCATCTGCAGAGAAACTTCCATTTAAGTTACCGGTACATGTTTATGTAGCAAACAAGTACAGGGATGATCCAGACAGCAAAAGTTATGTGGGCCGGATCTGGGCCAAATGTATGAAAACATTTGGCCCGCATTTGTAAAATGGATCCGGCCCGGTGTCTTTTTGTCCAACGGGCCAAAACTGGCCCGGATGTGGATTGCGGATCTGGATTGGATCTGGGCCGGAGGTGGGCCAGAAGTGCTACAAAACTACTGCATTCGGCCCAAATGTGGCCCAGATACGGAATCCTTGTTTAGTTTTTAGGCAAATTTGGCCCAGATGCGGCATCCTCATTTCATTTTTAGGCGGATTTGGCCCAGGTCCGGCCCAGTAGAGTAAGTCGAATCTCAAAACGCGGCCCAGATCTGGTTCAAACCCGCAATACAGATATGTACAACAGGTCTAAATAGAGCACACACAAAATATCCACATAAGTTGTTGCTTAAAAACTGTTTATTCATGAGCAAAACAAATTCAAAAATGTTAAAAAGTTAAAATTGATAACAATGATAACATAACAACCTTAATAATAAAAGAAACTACAATTACCAGAGGTATGCATCATAAATACCATGATCTGCTTCTGTATGACAGTTTCAGTGTCTTTCAGTCATTTTAAGAGTCAGTCACAGCAGAGGAAAGCGACGTCCTCACTCATCTGTGATGAATCTCCAAATGCAGGACTGTCTGTGGCAGAGATTCACCTTAGCACTTTGTGGAAGATGTGAGGTTTCAAAGTCAACTTTTATTGTCAGAACTGCAATATGTACAGGACATAAACAGGATTGAAATTGCATTTCTCTCTCAGTCCCTCGGTGCAAAAGTAACCATTTAAACACTAAAACACTAAAACATTTAATAAACATAAGCATAAAATAGTAAAAGTGTAACACTGTCCTGACAGTTACACCAACACTAAAACACTAAACATTTTGACATAAGCATAAAATGAAATGATAAAAGTGTAATACTGTCCTGAGTTATTGCATAGTAGTATAAAAAGTATATAAAGTGTATCTATAAAATAAACTGAAGGTTCTAGCATTGACATTTGCAAAGAGTGGCAAAGCAGCATATGAGTTAATGTACACAGTATATGTATGAGGTAGTTGATGTTGGTATAGAGGCAAAGTGGCATATGCAGTAAGGCACATTGGGCATCCTTAAATAAGGCTAGTCAGAGAATACTGTATATGTATCAGCAGTAGTGTAGATATAAAAGTAGTGTAAATGTAAACAGTAGTAATAAATGTAAACAGTATTAATGTAAACAGTGAATATAAACAGTAGTATGACTATAGGCAGTAATGTAATACAAACAGTGCAAATATGAGAAGTAGTGCAAACTGAATGAGCACATGACTGAGAGTTTAGTGAATAACCCGTTTGATGACACAGGGACCAGTGTTAAAATCTTTGTGTTGTGTGGTAATGTGTGAGAAAGTTTTTTGTGTTAAGGCAGTTCAAATGGGAGGGGAGGCAGAGCAGGCAGAGTGTTTAGCATCCTTACTGCCTGATGAACAGAGCTGTCTCTCAGTCTGCTGGTTCGAGCCTGGAGACTCCTCAGTCTCCTCCCTGAAGGCAACAGTCTAAAGCAGCTGTGTAGTGGGTGTGTGGGATCACCTGCCATGCAGTGGGCTTTCCGAGTGAGGCGTTTGCTGTGTAAGTCCTGCAGTGAGGGGAAGGAGGTGCCGACGATCTTCTCAGCTGCTCTCATGATGCGCTGGAGGCTCTTGCGGCAGGATGCAGTACATGCACCAAACCACACAGTGATGCAGCTGGTCAGGACACTTTCTATGGCACCTCTGTAGAAGGTGCACATGATGGGGGTTGAAGCTCCAGCCCTTTTCAGCTTGTGGAGAAAGTAGAGACGCTGGTGAGCCTTCTTGGCCAGTGCTGCAGTGTTCCTGCTCCAGGACAGGTCCTTTGAGACGTGCACTCCCAGGAACTTGGTGCTGTCCACTCTCTCCACTGCGGTGCTGTTGATGGTCAGAGGGGCATGTTGGGCATCCCTCTTCCTGAAGTCCACGACAATCTCCTTTGTCTTCTCCACGTTGAGTGAGATTGTTGTGTCCGTACCACAAGGCCAAGCGGCTCACCTCGTTCCTGTAGTCCGTCTCATCGTTGTTGCTGATGAGACCCACCACTGTTGTGTCGTCCGCAAACTTGATGAAGTGGTTGGAGCTGTATGATGGTGTGCAGTCGTGTGTTAGCAGGGTGAATAGAAGGGGGCTCAGTACACATCCTTGTGGGGTCCTCATTGCTAGCAACATTAGCATTTGGAGGTCAGACAGGAGCCTAAGAAAAGCACAAAGAAAAACAAGATTATAACCAGGCAATACCAAAAAACAATATAATAAAACAAAACAGCCAGCCACTAGGGAGCACAAGCCATTGTATCTCTTGTGCCGGTCCCAAGCCCGGGTAAATGGTGAGGGTTGTGTCAGGAATGGCATCCGATGTAAAACACTTGCCAAAACCATAATGCGAGTTCATCAAAGTGAAACCATACCAGATCGGTCGAGGCCCGGGTTAACAACGTCCGCCACCGGTGCTGTTGACAAACAGGGTGCCGGCGGAAATTGTACTACTGTTAGTCGAAGACGCAGAGGAGGAAAACGTGTCAGGAGACAGAGGGAGAGGAGGAAAGTGAAGAATGTAGGACTGAGGGTTGCAACTCTAAATGTGGGGACAATGACAGGCAAAGGTAGAGAGCTGGCTGACATGATGCAGAGAAGAAAGGTAGATGCTTTATGTGTCCAAGAGACCAAGTGGAAGGGCAGCAAGGCTCACAGTATTGGAGCAGGGTTTAAACTGTTTTACCATGGTGTGGATAGAAAGAGAAATGGAGTAGGGGTGGTCCTGAAGGAGGAGTTGGCAAAGAATGTAGTAGAGGTGAAGAGAGTGTCAGATAGGGTGATGTGTCTAAAGGTAGAAGTAGAAGGTCTGATGCTAAACATAGTAAGTGGTTATGCTCCACAGGTTGGATGTGATGGGGAGGAGAAAGATAAATTTTGGAAAGATTTGGATGAAGTGATAGAGAGTATTCCCAGGGAGGAAAGAGTGGTGATTGGAGCAGACCTGAATGGACATGTTGGTGAAGGAAACAGGGGATGAGGAAGTGATGGGTAGGTTTGGTGTCAAGGAAAGAAACCAGGAAGGACAGATGGTGGTGGATTTTGCCAAGAGAATGGAAATGGCTATAGTCAATACCTATTTCCAAAAGAGGGAGGAACATAGAGTGACCTATAAGAGTGGAGGAAGGAGTACACAGGTCGATTACATTCTGTGTAGAAGAGGAAACCTGAGAGAGATTGGAGACTGTAAGGTTGTAGCAGGGGAGAGCGTGGCCAGACAGCATCGGATGGTTGTGTGTAGAATGACTGTTGTTGCGAAGAAGAGAACAAGAGTAAAACCAGAGAAGAAGACCAAATGGTGGAAGCTAAAGAAGGAAGAATGTTGTGAGAAATTCAGAGACGAGCTGTTAAAGGCTCTGGGTGGTAAGAAAGAGCTTCCAAGTGACTGGGCTACTACAGCAACAGTAATTAGAGAGACAGGTAGGAAGGTACTTGGTGTGTCATCTGGACAAAGAATGGAAGATAAGGAAACCTGGTGGTGGAATAGTGAAGTGCAGGACGCCATTCAAAGAAAGAGATTAGCCAAGAAGAAATATGACTGTGAGAGGACTGAAGAGCGGAGACAGGAATATAAGGAGATGGGACATAGAGCAAAGAGGGAAGTAGCTAAGGCAAAGCAGAGGGCGTACAATGAGTTATATGGGAGACTGGACACTAAAGAGGGCGAGAAGGACTTGTACCGATTGGCAAGACAGAGGGATCAGGCTGGAAAGGATGTGCAGCAGGTTAGGCTTATTAAAGATGGGAATGGGAATGTTCTAACAAGTGAGGAGAGTGTGATGGGAAGATGGAAGGATTACTTTGAGGAGCTAATGAATGAAGAGAATGAAAGAGAAAGAAGAGTGGAGGTAATAGAAACTGTGGACCAGGAAGTGGGAAAGATTAGTGAGGGTGAAGTCCGGAAAGCTCTGAAAAGAATGAAGAAGGGGAAGGCAGTAGGACCTGATGACATACCAGTGGAGGTTTGGAAATGTCTTGGAGAGATGGCAGTGAGGTTTTTGACTCAAATATTTAATGGAATATTTGAGGGTGAGAAAATGCCTGAAGAATGGAGAAGAAGTGTGCTGGTTCCCATTTTTAAGAACAAGGGTGATGTACAGAGTTGTAGCAACTACAGGGGAATTAAGTTGATGAGCCACACAATGAAGATCTGGGAGAGAGTTGTGGAAGGAAGGCTTAGACAAGAGGTGACTATCTGTGAGCAGCAGTATGGTTTCATGCCAAGAAAGAGCACCACAGATGCCATCTTTGCTTTGAGGATGTTGATAGAGAAGTACAGAGAGGGTCAGAAAGAACTCCATTGTGTGTTTGTGGATTTAGAAAAAGCATATGACAGGGTGCCAAGAGAAGAGGTGTGGTATTGCATGAGGAAATCTGGAGTGGCAGATAAGTATGTTAGACTGGTACAGGACATGTATGAGGACAGCAGGACAGTGGTGAGATGTGCTGTAGGAGTGACAGATAGCTTCAAGGTGGCGGTGGGATTGCATCAAGGATCGGCTCTGAGCCCCTTCTTGTTTGTTCTGGTGATGGACCGACTAACAGATGAGGTCAGGCAGGAATCCCCATGGACTATGATGTTTGCAGATGACATTGTGATCTGTGGTGAGAATAGGGAACAGGTGGAAGACAACTTGGAGAGGTGGAGGTATGCACTTGAAAGAAGAGGAATGAAAGTCAGCCGTAGTAAGACAGAGTACATGTGTGTGAATGAGAGGGAGGCCAGTGGAACAGTGAGGCTACAAGGAGCAGAGGTCACAAAGGTGCAGGACTTCAAGTACTTGGGGTCCACTGTCCAGGAAAATGGGGAATGTGGTAAAGAGGTGAAGAAGAGAGTCCAGGCAGGATGGAGTGGATGGAGAAAAGTTTCAGGAGTGATTTGTGACAAAAAGGTGTCAGCAAAGGTCAAAGGAAAAGTTTACAAGACAGTGGTGAGACCAGCTATGTTGTATGGTCTGGAGACAGTGTCACTGACAAAAAGACAGGAGAAAGAACTGGAAGTAGCAGAAATGAAGATGCTGAGGTTCTCCTTAGGAGTGACAAGGATGGATAAGATCAGGAATGAGATAATCAGAGGTACAGCACATGTTGAACAACTGGGAGATAAAGTTAGGGAGGCCAGACTGAGATGGTTTGGACATGTCCAGAGGAGGGACAGTGGGTATATTGGTAGAAGGATGTTAGAAATGCAGCTGCCAGGAAAAAGACAAAGAGGGAGACCAAAGAGGAGATATATGGATGCAGTTAGAGAGGACATGGAGGTAGTTGGAGTGAGGACAGAGGATGCAGAGGACAGAGTGAGGTGGAGGAGGATGACTCGCTGTGGCGACCCCTGAAAAGGGAAAAGCCGAAAGAAGAAGAAGAATATAATAAAACAAAAACAAACAAACATAAGAAATTGTCATAACTTACGTGTGCATGTAGTCAGCTGGAGGCTCTCAACACATTTAGTCAAGTATTAGAGAATTCAGTGAGGCCTAGGTCAGAGGATATGGACATCAGAGATTGTAAAATAAATTCAAATCATGCAGGTAACAATTAATGAAGAACCCCAACTGACATAATTAGAAGTAAAAGCCAAAATACTGTATATAAAATGACCAATAAATACACTTGAAATGCATCAATTAAATTAAAAAAAGGAGAACTTTACCTCATGTTTTATAATTTAATTTACCTTCATATTTATTTTTATGCTTTGTTCCAATAAACTTTACATACTGTTTTTAAAAACATATTTTTGTGTTCCTTTTTACTTGTATCTGCATTTGTGCCTCCCAATATTTATATTGTAAATATTTATTTATTTTATATTTATTCCCCCAAAAGTCTTTTTATTTCCATGTGTTTTTACACTTCTCTGTCACCCGTTTTTACTTCATCTTATGTATTTCTGTCTCATGATGTAAATAAGGTGGGCTGAGCTTCTTGGGTCAGCTCCACTTCTATTGGTCAAAAAAACAGGAAGGAGCAGGATCCATGTGTAGATCTACTGTGCATGAAGCAGAAATGCATAAGGTAAAGTCAAAACAGGAGACATAGAAATGTAAGACCCATTTAAAAAAGAAAAACTTGTGGGAAAAAAAATATAAACAATAATTGAATATAAACATTAAAAGGCACAAATGCATCTACAAGAAAAACAAAAATATATATTTTAAAAATACAGTAAAATGTAAATTATAAGCAGAAATATATAATTTATTGGAACTAACCTGGAAAATAAAAAGGTCAATTAAATTATATAACATGAAGTAAATTTCTCCTTTGTAATTTAATTTGTGCATTTTTAGTGTATTTATTAATTTATCAGTCCATTCATATACATGCTTTTACTTCTAATTATGTCAGTTTTGATCTTCCATAACAATGAACATACCAAACAATGGAAAACAAAAACCAAAGTAGCCAGCACTTACCCATTACAGGGTTGGCCTCACAGGTACTTCTTTGTGTACAACTGGATCCAGAAGCTTTAGGTATTTTTCTCCCAGACTAGCCGAGGGAAAAAAAAGACAATGTAGTACTGAAATGTGTGTGTATACAGTATTTAAATGTTAAAATTTACAGATTATACCTGACAACAGGTCCAGAGGAAAATGTTGGAGCAGGTAGGTGGGACTCGAGACCTTTAAAACAAAAGTACATTTACTCTTAAAGTACAAATGATATGGTTGCAGACGTACTAACCAAACCAGCAACCAAGATGAAGTTGAAAAAGTATGAAATGTTTGTTTGGTGTATGAAGAATTTATTTAGGTTTGAAACATTAAGAGCCTGAGGGAGTTACCCAAAATGTGAGCAAGTGGGGGTGTTGACATTATGAATGTTTTTGTATTGCTCTCATTTTGTTTGAATTTGTTTTTCTTTATAGGCTTGTTTTGTATTGGATGCTCAGATGCATCATGTGACTTAATTTACTGCACCTGTGCAGCTTTAATTAATAAAAGGTGTGTGCTCCTTCAAACTCTGGGTGAATGAAGTGGAGCAACATGAAACCAAACCATGTTCAAGCGTCACGTTTAATGCTGAGAGCAAAGTGAACTCTGTCAACAAAAAATCAGTGTCTTAATTGCTTTACTCAAACTACCGGTACTTAGAAATTACCTCTCAATGACGAGTGGCTCACTTTACCGCAGTTCTCAAGGCTAGGTTCTGAGTCTGACCCAGTTGTGTCAGATGGGGTTGGATTGAAGAGCTGAGAGCAGAGAGGCACAGCTGATCTCTGACAACCTGCAGAATCAAAGAGAACATGTGATAAATCTTTAGTTTCTGTTCTACATGCATCACTTTGATGCTTCCATCAACTTAGAGACAAATAAAGAGCATTCAAACCTAAAGATTCGCATCAACAAGGGACAAACACCTCTGCTGTGTTACTATGAACAGTTTAGCACCACCACCACCAAAGTCTGGCACTCATATTAGCCTGCCTGTATATATGTTGTGCCATTTTATGGAAAGTTCAAAGATGATGTCAGGGGAGCTTTAAGTTTGAATGTAATTTAGGTATTTTATTTCATAAGTATTTTCTTTTTTAAGGAGCAGATGTTATAAGATTTTATCTTCACTCTGCTGCCTTTCATTTTCTTTGTAAATTGTATTTTTTGTTTTGTGTTAATATTTACTCAATTTGAACTGAAAATGAAAAAAGATTGAAATAAAATAAAATAAAATAAATGACTGAATAGTACGTTTTTACTAGTATTTATTAGCCACCACGCTAAAGACTTTGCCACAGAATGTTGTGGACGAGATGTCATGCTCTAATGGAGTACCTCTTGAGATGTAATTTTTAAACATAATTCATAATCCTACTTTATTGCCTTCCCTGCCTGCTTTAAATCGATGCATTTTCCATTTTAGTATAGATTTTTACAATAAAGATGTACAAACCGGATTCCAAAAAAGTTGGGATACTAAACAAATTGTGAATAAAAACTGAATGCAATGATGTGGAGATGCCAACATCTAATATTTTATTCAGAATAGAACACAGTTCACAGATCAAAATTTTAAGTTAAACCAGCTAAAATGATTTATAAATAATGAAAATAATATAACAATGGATATATGAATCAGAAGGTATTATATAGATAGGCTACAGATATTCTTTATTGTCATTCGAACCACACGTGTTACATGTGGTGGAACAAAATTATGTCCACAGGGTCCCAGTTACAACCAACAATAAAATGTAAAAGAAAAACAGTAATAAGATCTAAGACATGAACTAAGAAAAACAACTAAAAATATGATAAGCATAAAAACAATAAACACAATATGCCGAACAGCAGCACGGACATAAGTCTGTGTGAGCTGAAGAGCACGAATGAACACAGCAACATGAAACAGATCAGCAGCAACATGATGTGATTTTTCACAGTGATTCTCCTGGTTAGAGATTAATAAGGCTGAACAAAAACTAAAGTTCATGTTGCTGTTTGACATATTGTTTTGATTGTTTAATGCTATCAGCGTATTATTAGTAGATGATTTTAGTTGATGTTTTTCTTAGTTCATATCTTAGATCTTGTTACTGTTTTTCATTTGCATTTTATTGGTGTCTGTAACTGGGACCCTGTGCACATAATTTCATCCCACAAGTTCAACATGTGGTGCATATTCACTATTTATTCAACATTTTATTTTTTTTACTTTAAAAATCAAATAAAAGCAAGTCCTTATCAGTACAAATAAAGTGATGTGGAACATGTTGCATCTGTTCTTACAAAGTACAGAAGGCTGTAGCTTTGTGCAGCTCTGTGAGGTGCAGCTGGGCTGCCACAGATATCTGTCAGGTGTAGACTCTGCTGATGGAGCAGGTGTAGACTCTGCTGATGGAGCAGGTGTAGACTCTGCTGATGGAGCAGGTGTAGACTCTGCTGATGGAGCAGGTGTAGACGCTGCTGATGGAGCAGGTGTAGACTCTGCTGATGGAGCAGGTGTAGACTCTGCTGATGGAGCAGGTGTAGACGCTGCTGATGGAGCAGGTGTAGACGCTGCTGATGGAGCAGGTGTAGACTCTGCTGATGGAGCAGGTGTAGACTCTGCTGATGGAGCAGGTGTAGACGCTGCTGATGGAGCAGGTGTAGACTCTGCTGATGGAGCAGGTGTAGACTCTGCTGATGGAGCAGGTGTAGACTCTGCTGATGGAGCAGGTGTAGACTCTGCTGATGGAGCAGGTGTAGACTCTGCTGATGGAGCAGGTGTAGACTCTGCTGATGGAGCAGGTGTAGACTCTGCTGATGGAGCAGGTGTAGACTCTGCTGATGGAGCAGGTGTAGACTCTGCTGATGGAGCAGGTGTAGACTCTGCTGATGGAGCAGGTGTAGACTCCGCTGATGGAGCAGGTGTAGACTCTGCTGATGGAGCAGGTGTAGACTCTGCTGATGGAGCAGGTGTAGACTCTGCTGATGGAGCAGGTGTAGACTCTGCTGATGGAGCAGGTGTAGACTCTGCTGATGGAGCAGGTGTAGACTCTGCTGATGGAGCAGGTGTAGACTCTGCTGATGGAGCAGGTGTAGACTCTGCTGATGGAGCAGGTGTAGACTCTGCTGATGGAGCAGGTGTAGACTCTGCTGATGGAGCAGGTGTAGACTCTGCTGATGGAGCAGGTGTAGACTCTGCTGATGGAGCAGGTGTAGACTCTGCTGATGGAGCAGGTGTAGACTCTGCTGATGGAGCAGGTGTAGACTCTGCTGATGGAGCAGGTGTAGACTCTGCTGATGGAGCAGGTGTAGACTCTGCTGATGGAGCAGGTGTAGACTCTGCTGATGGAGCAGGTGTAGACTCTGCTGATGGAGCAGGTGTAGACTCTGCTGATGGAGCAGGTGTAGACTCTGCTGATGGAGCAGGTGTAGACTCTGCTGATGGAGCAGGTGTAGACTCTGCTGATGGAGCAGGTGTAGACGCTGCTGATGGAGCAGGTGTAGACTCTGCTGATGGAGCAGGTGTAGACTCTGCTGATGGAGCAGGTGTAGACTCTGCTGATGGAGCAGGTGTAGACTCTGCTGATGGAGCAGGTGTAGACTCTGCTGATGGAGCAGGTGTAGACTCTGCTGATGGAGCAGGTGTAGACTCTGCTGATGGAGCAGGTGTAGACTCTGCTGATGGAGCAGGTGTAGACTCTGCTGATGGAGCAGGTGTAGACTCTGCTGATGGAGCAGGTGTAGACTCTGCTGATGGAGCAGGTGTAGACTCTGCTGATGGAGCAGGTGTAGACTCTGCTGATGGAGCAGGTGTAGACTCTGCTGATGGAGCAGGTGTAGACTCTGCTGATGGAGCAGGTGTAGACTCTGCTGATGGAGCAGGTGTAGACTCTGCTGATGGAGCAGGTGTAGACTCTGCTGATGGAGCAGGTGTAGACTCTGCTGATGGAGCAGGTGTAGACTCTGCTGATGGAGCAGGTGTAGACTCTGCTGATGGAGCAGGTGTAGACTCTGCTGATGGAGCAGGTGTAGACTCTGCTGATGGAGCAGGTGTAGACTCTGCTGATGGAGCAGGTGTAGACTCTGCTGATGGAGCAGGTGTAGACTCTGCTGATGGAGCAGGTGTAGACTCTGCTGATGGAGCAGGTGTAGACTCTGCTGATGGAGCAGGTGTAGACTCTGCTGATGGAGCAGGTGTAGACTCTGCTGATGGAGCAGGTGTAGACTCTGCTGATGGAGCAGGTGTAGACTCTGCTGATGGAGCAGGTGTAGACTCTGCTGATGGAGCAGGTGTAGACTCTGCTGATGGAGCAGGTGTAGACTCTGCTGATGGAGCAGGTGTAGACTCTGCTGATGGAGCAGGTGTAGACTCTGCTGATGGAGCAGGTGTAGACTCTGCTGATGGAGCAGGTGTAGACTCTGCTGATGGAGCAGGTGTAGACTCTGCTGATGGAGCAGGTGTAGACTCTGCTGATGGAGCAGGTGTAGACTCTGCTGATGGAGCAGGTGTAGACTCTGCTGATGGAGCAGGTGTAGACTCTACTGATGGAGCAGGTGTAGACTCTGCTGATGGAGCAGGTGTAGACTCTGCTGATGGAGCAGGTGTAGACTCTACTGATGGAGCAGGTGTAGACTCTGCTGATGGAGCAGGTGTAGACTCTGCTGATGGAGCAGGTGTAGACTCTGCTGATGGAGCAGGTGTAGACTCTACTGATGGAGCAGGTGTAGACTCTGCTGATGGAGCAGGTGTAGACTCTGCTGATGGAGCAGGTGTAGACTCTGCTGATGGAGCAGGTGTAGACTCTGCTGATGGAGCAGGTGTAGACTCTGCTGATGGAGCAGGTGTAGACTCTGCTGATGGAGCAGGGAAGAAGCCAGGAGGCTTGGAGGGTTTAATGTGGAGTTTAGAGACAAACCGTCACATGCTGAAATATGTTCTGCATAAAATACAGTGAGAAACAGGAACGGAGGAGGACAGTTAAGGCCCCCACCCCCATAGCTCTGCGTTCGGCCGTACGCCGCTCTATGCGCGCGTTCTGTGCGTGCGCGTTCACCCGCACAGCTCTGCGTTCGTTCTCGCGTTTATTCTTGTGTTTTCGCTATAAATTCTTGATGTCATTTGAGCAGCCACAGCGCAGAGCGTTCGCTGATTGGTCATTTGCTGACACGCCTACTGAATTGATTGACAGGTCGGGGGGAGGGAAAAAAAAGGCGAGCCGGCACTTCACACAGCTTCAGCCGCAGCGGTGTTCTGTGTTTATATCTTATTAAAAAGTTCTAAAAAAACACAGGGAGTGCTGGTCCTGCAGCCCACAGCCCACCAGGAAATCTGCAGAACCTCGCGCAGCCACGTTGGACCCGAGTTGATTTCGCTCGTGACAAATTCATTCATTTCCTCATCTTTCAGTCATGGAGTCAGCGGAGGAGGAAGCAATCACTTGACTTTTGGCAAAAAAACAAAAGAGAAGGCCAGATCAGGGATGAAAAGGGGGAATTTAATATTGTGTCGCATACAAAACAGTCCGACGCCGGGCAGTTTATTGTGAGACAACGCGTTTGCATTAGCGGTCGTAAAATTTGAGCTTGGCGCGTACATGGTACGCTTGTGCCTCTGCGCACGGACGGTGTAGAGCGGCGTATGGCCGAACGCAGAACTATGAGGGGGCCTTTAGTGTTTGTACAAATTAGCTTAGCATCGTAGCACCGATATTGTCCCAGAGTGGGGCAAATGAGGGTGGAGGCAGGTGTGGGTGTTTCACCTTTTCCACCCACATTTTGATGTTGACAGTACCAGGAGTTGAACCTGAGACTTTCCAATCACAGGCCCATCTTCTCTGACCTCTGCGGCACCATTCCCCCAATAATTCATACTTTGTATATTGTAACTTACAGCATTTACTCACCTGCAAGTTGAATCCACTTTGCCCATTGGGAAGAATGAGCTACTTCTCATCTTCTAAGCATCTGATGTCTCAATTTGGCTGATAGAAACTCTGAAAATGAAATGAAGCTATTTAGAGGACTTTAATCTGTAGGAGCTGCACTGAGTACAAAAATCTTTCCAGGCTTGCTCCAAACTAAAAACAGTATAGGTGCACACTATCATTACAAATGCAATTAAAGTAATTAATAAAACAATTATCAGCATTTATTCCACTGCACTGCAGCAGCGTGGCAGCATGACCCTGCAGTGCATGAACAACCAGCTTGTATTACACCTGATGTTGAAACTAACAGCCAGACTCAGTGATGGAGGACTTGAAGGCTTTAGCTGGGCTCTGTCTGTGCTTCAAGATAAATAAGATTGTGCTCCACCTGTTTCAGAGCTTTTCAGCTCGTTGATGATTATATTGTTTAAATTAAATTCACAAAGCTCGGACTAACTTTGCTCGCACTGTTCACACAAAAACAAACACAGTTTTCGCTCCTCCAGAAGTCACGCGAATATTACACACAAAGCGTCACCGAAACTATTTACTTACGGTTCAGGAAATGCATGCACACTGTAAATTGTGTAAACACACAATAATACCATGTGTAATGTGCACCAAAACAATTTAATGACTTACTTTTTGGTCGTGTCTTGCCATGTAGGGTGATCAGATGGCTCCTTTGCACGTCATGGGCTTATTTAGTGCCAGTGTTAGCAAAGCTAAGGGTTTGAGGAGCGAGGGGTAATGATGGTTCTGCTCCATCTCCGCTAACAGGTTTTAAAAAGCCAGTCAGTTTAGGCATTTTGTTTATCGCCTCTTTGTCACGATGCTCTTTTTCTATTCTTTTCCTTCTTTTCTGCGCTCCGCTGTCGTATTTCCTGTTGTCCGCCATTGTAAAAAAAAATGTTGATGCAGCGTCAGTGAATGACGCTCCTCCCCCAATGCGTAAGATGCGTCAAAGTGGACCATTAATAAGCAAGCATTCAAGATGGACGTGTGACAGAACAAATAACAATTTTCAACGGCGCTGTCAAAATCATCTTAGTCATTGGTTAAATTCTGACAATCCATTCACATACAACAACAAAAAAATCCTTCGGGGGTGGGGTCCCCGAAGCACGGGTGTCCCCTAAACGCCGGGGCCCCGGGCTGCAGCTCCGGTAAGCCCGTGCAAAAATCCGGGCTTGTTCATCAGAGACACTTTTAGACGGTGGCTTAACCTTCGGGTCGTATCAGCCCACGATGGGATCGGCTTCTGAGGGCCGTCGGTCCCGCCACCAGTCTGCCAGGTGGGTCCAAACTCGACGGCTTTTTGTCACTTGTTTTCATGTGTTGAATAAATGAACGGATGTTATTTTAATTTTTTCTTGGGATCAGATTTTCCAC
>JBBPBX010030043.1:0-35457 GCA_038048925.1 Garcialebias charrua
TGCAAATGACAATATTCTGACTGTGATTCTGATAAAAGTTGCAGGACTAGCTGAAAACATGTAAAAATATGAAAAAGTTACAAAACAATTCTCAGTTTTCACCAAATGCACGTCACTTCTATTTTCATCTTACCTGCATCACTGCAGTTTGACCGTGATGACGTAACGACGCTCTTTGGGGAAGGGTAGGGGCTGTCTGCTCACTCCGCTTTGAGGTGAAAAATGAAACATAAGAGCAAATTTAGCACAAAAATCACGGTGAAAACATTAAAACCTCTCTTTATGTTACAATACAGCGTTCACAGCTTGTCACGCTGCAGTGGTCAAGTTAAATGTTAACGCTTCTTCTTCTTTCGGCTTTTCCCTTTTCAGGGGTCGCCACAGCGAGTCATCCTCCTCCACCTCACTCTGTCCTCTGAATCCTCTGTCCTCACTCCAACTACCTTCATGTCCTCGCTAACTGCATCCATATATCTCCTCTTTGTCTTTTTCCTGCAGCTTCATGTCTAACATCCTTCTACTAATATACCCACTGTCCCTCCTCTGGACATGTCCAAACCATTGTCCCTCCTCTGGACATGTCCAAACCACTGTCCCTCCTCTGGACATGTCCAAACCACTGTCTCTCTGACTGTCCACCTGCTGAGTGTCTCTCTGACTGTCCTCCTGCCGAGTGTCTCTCTGACTGTCCACCTGCTGAATGTCTCTCTGACTGTCCACCTGCTGAGTGTCTCTCTGACTGTCCTCCTGCTGAGTGTCTCTCTGACTGTCCTCCTGCTGAGTATCTCTCTGACTGTTCACCTGCTGAATGTCTCTCTGACTGTCCACCTGCTGAATGTCTCTCTAACTGTCCACCTGCTGAGTGTCTCTCTGACTGTCCACCTACTGAATGTCTCTCTGACTGTCCTCCTGCTGAATGTCTCTCTGACTGTCCACCTGCTGAGTGTCTCTCTGACTGTCCACCTGCTGAATGTCTCTCTGACTGTCCTCCTGCTGAGTGTCTCTCTGACTGTCTACCTGCTGAATGTCTCTCTGACTGTCCACCTGCTGAGTGTCTCTCTGACTGTCCTCCTGCCGAGTGTCTCTCTGACTGTCTACCTGCTGAATGTCTCTCTGACCGTCTACCTGCTGAATGTCTCTCTGACTGTCCACCTGTTGAGTGTCTCTCTGACTGTCTACCTGCTGAGTGTCTCTCTGACTGTCCACCTGCTGAGTGTCTCTCTAACTGTCCACCTGCTGAATGTCTCTCTGACTGTTCACCTGCTGAATGTCTCTCTGACTGTCCTCCTGCTGAGTGTCTCTTTGACTGTCTACCTGCTGAATGTCTCTCTGACTGTCCACCTGCTGAGTGTCTCTCTGACTGTCCTCCTGCTGAGTGTCTCTCTGACTGTCTACCTGCTGAATGTCTCTCTGACTGTCTACCTGCTGAATGTCTCTCTGACTGTCCAGATGGACATAGACATGTAAATATAACATGTTCAACTGAAATTGTGTGTTTGTGTGTGTGACTGTTTTATGGTTTTTAAGGACAGTGTTTTATCAGGACTGTAATGAACTGCCATCTGATTGATTGTCTGATTGTTTATAGCGTATGACTAGCCTGGCCCTCGCCATACCTGCACAGCTCCGCTCAATTCTATTTCCCTTCACTGCTGGGTCTGGGATTTGTCCCATAGACAACGATTCCTCCGGTCGATTTTTGACCGGACCAATCAGAGAACAGAAGGCGGATTGGCAGATTAACAGACCAATCAGAGAACAGAAGGCGGAGTTTTGAACGACGTCGACTGACGTCGTCAGTTAAAATGGCTGCCACCACGAAGGAATTTTCCAGAAAACAAGGTAAAAAACTATTATTTCTTTCCTGAGAAAAACTATATTTCTTAGCTGACGTTTTATCAGAAGTGTTTCTGAGCTTAACAGTTCCTAAATCAATTCACGAAATGGTCAAATCTGCTGGATTTAAATAGTTTCGGTTTCACATTTTCCAAACAGCCTCAGGGTGCGCTACGAAAATAAATGATAAAAAATCGAATTTTATCTCAAATGTTTCATCAAGGCCAACAGTCAGTAAATTAGAGCCATATAATTACACACTGGTAGCAGAAAAAATATCCACCAAGTGGTTTCTGAGCTTTTTATCTGAATAGCCTGGACCTTGCCAGGCTAAGCTAACAAAACTACGCCTTCTGTTCTCTGATTGGTCCGGTCAAAAATAGACCGGAGAAATCGTTTTCAATGGGAGGAATGCCAGACCCTAGTACGAAGCAAAGTGAAGGACAGGGTTTGGTTTTAACCAGGCTAGCGTATGACTGTCCTAACAAACAACTGTCCATAAAAAAACCACAATACACTCCCATACACACACAATTGAACAATAAGGTTGATGAATCCACACGTAGCAAGTATATCTGTTTAGGAACACAAGAACTAAAATGTACCTTGGTACTCGTGTTTAATGGAAGTTGATCGCTCTTCTGGCTACCTGCGATCTCCTGACTCTGGACGTGTTCACGTCATCTGGAACAGATCATTTATACTTATATTTAGAGGAAATTCTACATTTTGATGATAGCTGCTGTCACATGTAAACCAATAAACATTACATGATTGTTTTTGGCCAAAGTATCCATCTCACATAAAGGAAAGATGGATGGACATAGTATTTACAAAACTCCTCTCATGATGGGTGGACTAAGATGAAATTAAAATTAGCTGAATGAAAGAAAACTATAAATTTAAAAACTGTGACTAATAATATTGAAGTCATACATAACAATCCCTGCATTATTTATAAAATTGATATCTATGTCATATACATACACACAAATATACATATATACATGTATATAAGCATATCATATATGCATATTCATATACAGTGTATATACATATATGCATATACATGTATACTGTATATGCATATACATATACTGTACAGATAGACATATACATGTAAATATAACATGTTCAACTGAAATTGTGTGCGTTTGTGTGTGTGACTGTTTTGTGGTTTTTATGGACATTGTCATATGCTATAAACAGACAAGCAGATTACAGTTCATTACTGTCCTGACAAAACACTGTCCTTAGAAACCACAAAACAGTCACACACACAAACACACACACAATTTCAGTTTATCATGTTTTTAAGAAAGCAAGATGTTTGATGGATAGATGGATGATATTTGATGGATGGATACATGGATGGATGGATGGATGTTTGATGGATGGATGGATGGATGCATGCATGGATGGATAAAAGGTGGACATCAGTCAGTAAAGACTCCATCTGTCTGCGTTCAGCAAGGCTGGATGTTTGATGGATGGATGGATGTATGGATGGATGTTTGATAGATGGATGTATGTATGGATGGATAAAGCGTGGACCTCAGTCAGTAAAGAATCCATCTGTCTGGTTTCAAGAAGGCCGGATGTTTGATAGATGGATGGATAGATAGATGGATGGATGTTTGATAGATGAATGATGGATGGATGTTTGATGGATGGATGGATGGATGTTTGATGGATGGATGGATAAAGTGTGGACCTCAGTCAATAAAGAATCCATATGTCTGGGTTCAGGAAGGCAGGATGTTTGATGATGGATGGATGATGTTTGATGGATGGATGCATGGATGGATGGATGTGTGGATGTTTGATGGATGGATGGATGGATGAATGGATGGATAAAGCATGGACCTCAGTCAGTAAAGAATCCATCTGTCTGGGTTCAGCAAGGCAGGATGTTTGATGGATGGATGGATGTTTGATGGATGGATAGATGTTTGATGGATGGATGGATGGATGTTTGATGGATGTTTGAGATGTTTGATGGATAGATGGATGGATGGATGTTTGATGCATGGATGTATGGATGGATGGATGTTTGATGGATGGATGGATGGATGGATAAAGTGTGGACCTCAGTCAGTAAATCCATCTGTCTGGGTTCAGGAAGGTAGGATGTTTGATGGATAGATGTATGGATGTTTGATGGATGGATGATGGATGTATGGATGTTTGATAGATGGATGTTTGATGGATGGATGGATGTTTGATAGATGGATGGATAAAGCGTGGACCTCAGTCAGTAAAGAATCCATATGTCTGGGTTAAGGAAGGCAGGATGTTTGATGGATGATGGATGTTTGATGGATAGATGTTTGATAGATGGATGTATGTATGGATGGATAAAGCGTGGACCTCAGTCAGTAAAGAATCCATCTGTCTGGTTTCAAGAAGGCTGGATGTTTGATAGATGGATGGATAGATAGATGGATGGATGTTTGATGGATGAATGATGGATGGATGTTTGATGGATGAATGATGGATGGATGTTTGATGGATGGATGGATGGATGGATGGATGTTTGATGGATGGATGGATAAAGTGTGGACCTCAGTCAGTAAAGAATCCATATGTCTGGGTTCAGGAAGGCAGGATGTTTGATGATGGATGGATGATGTTTGATGGATGGATGGATGGATGGATGTGTGGATGTTTGATGGATGGATGGATGTATGGATGGATAAAGCGTGGACCTCAGTCAGTAAATAATCCATCTGTCTGGGTTCAGTAAGGCAGGATGTTTGATGGATGGATGGATGTTTGATGGATGGATATATGTTTGATGGATGGATGGATGTTTGATGGATGGATGGATGGATGTTTGATGGATGGATGGATGTTTGATAGATGGATGGATGGATAAAGCTTGGACCTCAGTCAGTAAAGAATCCATATGTCTGGGTTTAGGAAGGTAGGATGTTTGATGGATGATGGATGGATGGATGTTTGATGGATGGATGTTTGATGGATGGATGAATGCATGGATGGATGGATAAAGCGTGGACCTCAGTCAGTAAAGAATCCATATGTCTGGGTTCAGGAAGGCAGGATGTTTGATGATGGATGGATGATGTTTGATGGATGGATGGATGGATGGATGTGTGGATGTTTGATGGATGGATGGATGTATGGATGGATAAAGCGTGGACCTCAGTCAGTAAATAATCCATCTGTCTGGGTTCAGTAAGGCAGGATGTTTGATGGATGGATGGATGTTTGATGGATGGATATATGTTTGATGGATGGATGGATGTTTGATGGATGGATGGATGGATGTTTGATGGATGGATGGATGTTTGATAGATGGATGGATGGATAAAGCTTGGACCTCAGTCAGTAAAGAATCCATATGTCTGGGTTTAGGAAGGTAGGATGTTTGATGGATGATGGATGGATGGATGTTTGATGGATGGATGTTTGATGGATGGATGAATGCATGGATGGATGGATAAAGCGTGGACCTCAGTCAGTAAAGAATCCATCTGTCTGTTTTCAGGAAGGCGGGATGTTTGACTCACCAAATACCAAATGACCTCTTGGACTAGCTGAAAACCTGTACATGTAAAAATATGAAAAAGTTAAAAAACAATTCTCAAGTTTATACAATACACTTATACAGTATTCTGTATTATTCAGTATTCAGTATTCCAACAACAGTATTCTTATACCTACATAAAACTGCAGTCAACGTGATGACGTAACGAGGCTGCAACGTGATGACGTGATGACGTAACGACGCAGTTCGTCCGTCTGCTCACTGCTCAGAGGTAAAAAAAAAAAAAAAAAGAGCAGAATTAGCAGAAAAATGACGTTGGAAACATTAAAACCCCTCTACCCTATTAACGCATGTTAAATTACAGCGTTAGTCACGCTGTTATTGTGACGTGACACGTTCACGGTAGTGACGCTAACGCGACGTGCGTTTAATTTTGTCTTCGTCGCGTTAAGACTCTAAATAACCACTAAAAACATCCACAAGTGATGCATATATAGTATCGCTGATTTATATAAATGTCTATAAAAGTTTTCAACAGCGTTGAAAGGTTGTCACGCTTCTGAAGTGAAGTTACGTTACATGCTAACGCTAGCCGCAGCTAGTTTGAGCTGCGTCTTTCTTCACGCACTCAAAACTCATGCACAGATACTTCCTAATTTATCTAAATGTTGATAAAGTTTTCTACAGTCTTCACAGTTTGTGACGCTGCGGTTAAAGTCACGTTACTACTGGATTAGGTTAACATTTCCTTGAGATGATGTCATCAAAAGCAACAAAAAAATTTTTTTAATTCTTACCTGAATGAAGTCAATACACTCTGACACTCTGTCCACCTACCGCTGCAAAATTTTATTTAAATCGCTCTCCAAAAATAATCTCCGCTCACCTACATGCACTCAACACACGACGCCATAACTCTGCACGTGTAAGCTCAAGGGGCTTTAACTTTTAAAAACTCGGTCACCTGAGGCCCCGCCCTGAGCCCCCGCCCACTACAGGGTCTCCACATCACGAGAGGAGGGGCGGCGTTGGAGTTTCGCGCGGTCTCCACATCACGAGAGGAGGGGCGTTGCAGTTTGGCGCCATGTGTGTCAGTGAGCCACACACACGGCTGCAATAAATGCAACCGATACACAAAAACATACACACCACACACAAATACCCTGGGAGGTGCGTAGCCAGCCAATTTTATAAATGTAAATAACTTTTTATTAAAACAATTTTAAGTGTTAAAGCACACTCCAACTCATCCAGGCAGCCTATTAGCCACAAGTTACGCTGATATTGATGAGAAAAAACAATGTTTACATATTAATATATTTGGATACAATCTGTGTTTTATCCAGACATTGGCAAAGGCTGGCTAATACCAAATGTCCCGATAATGTCGGTACGTAGTCTGGCGCATAGGCGGGCCAATACGCTTGCACCAACACACACACACACACACACACACACACACACACACACACACACACACACTAGATTAAGGGTTAGGCCCACTCGCGGATGGAGGCCGCGGCGCCTGCGCCAAAAAACACACTTCACCCACCCCAAACGCCTCGCGGTCGCGAACGGGAGGTATACCAGGTATACCAGTGTGTGCGCTGTTGCAATAGGAATCGCGATTTAAAAACACCCCCTTGCGATGTACGGAGGTATCGCACACGCACACGCACACACACACACGCACATACATACACACACGCACATACACACACACACACACACACACACACACACACACATACACACACTAGATTAATCGTTTTCATTTTTTGTCTTTCTTTCTTTCTGTCTTTCTTTCTTTCCCTCGCCCCCCAGGACGCTGCGCCTTTCGCCAGTACATGCCGGGCAAACCGGCCAAGTACGGACTCAAGCTGTGGGTGGCGTGCGACGCTCGCTCCAGCTACGCGTGGAAGATGCGCGTGTACCTGGGCAAGCGCGACAAGGCGGCGCCGCCCGACAGGAACCTGGCTGCGCGCGTCGTGCTGGACGTCACAGAGGGCCTGCGCGCCGGCACCGTCGTCACCACCGACAACTTCTTCACGTCGTACGCGCTGGCCGCACGGCTGATGCGAGAGCGGGGCGTGGCGCTGCTGGGCACGGTGCGTGCCGGGCGCGTCGACATCCCCCGAGTTCTGACGGACGCGCGCGACCGGGAACCCTTGTCCACGCGCTTCGCCTTCGCACGGGAGCCCGTGCCAGCAGCTCTCGTTTCCTACGCGAGCAAACGCGGCGGAGGCGGACGCAGTCGGTGCGTGACCCTGCTCGCCACGGCGCCGCGCCTCTTGCGTCCGTCCGTCAGCGAGCAGCGCGCCGATCGCAAGCCGCTCGCTCTGCTCGAGTACAACGCGACCAAGGGCGGAGTGGACAACCTGGACAAGGTGCTGGCTGCGTACAGCTGCCGTCGCAGGACTGCGCGGTGGCCCCTGGCGCTCTTCCACAACATGGTGGACGTGTCCGCCTACAACGCCTACGTGCTGTGGCGCGAGACGCGCCCCGACTGGATGCGTGGCAAGCGCGCCAGACGCAGGATCTTCCTGGAGCGCCTGGGTCTCGCGCTCACACGCTCGTTGTCGTCCGCAGCAGAGGATCGTGCAGAACGCGTTGTCGGAGGTCAGTGCGGATTGCGAGGAGGAGGAAGAGGAGGAGGAAGAGGAAGACGAGGAGGAGGAGGAGGAGGAGGAGGAGGAGGAGGAGGAGGAGGAGGAGACGTCCGAAAGCGTTGCGGAGTCTGTCCCCGGAGCAAAGACGCTAAAACGCGTGTGCGCTGTAGCGATTGCGGGGTGCCTGTGTGCGGGCGATGCACTCTCCCTTTCTGTCCCGAGTGCGCGGGAAGAGAAGGAACACACGTCGATTCGACCGTTGTCATGGCAACCGCAGACCGATCTCGTTCGTTGCGGAGAGCTCCCGTTAGATCGTTGCTGACGGAAGATGGGGACGTGTAAGAACCCATATGCTCATTCTCCCAACGCACACACACACACACACCACCACCACACACACACACACGCACACACACACGCGCACACACACACACACACACACACACACACACACAGGTCCGCGAGACCCCCCCATCCCCCCACACACACACGCACACACATACACAAGCGGGGTCCGCGAGACCCCCCCCACTCCCCACCCATCACCAAGGAACGTAGCACAAGAATAGACAACTGACCATTGGGGTCCCAGAGACCCCCAACGGACTCTCAGCAGAACAATCAATCGCTATCGGTGGTGGGGTCTGACAGACCCCCACTGCAACGCCCTGAGATTGCAGAGCACGGCCTATTCTTGTGCGGAGGGGTCCCAGAGACCCCACACCCAGGAACGTAACAGATGCGCACACAAGGGTTAAGTATTCAATGGACCTGTCGCATTTTCTTAGCAAAAAAGGAGCTATAGCTATTGCTATCTGATGCTATCTGCAATTCACGAGTGAACGGCTCCACCGAGGCGAAGAACAAATTTATACGGTTGGAGCTGCAGGGGGTGGGGCTATACTTAAGAAGACCGCGTGACGAAATGCGGTCACATTCAAAACACGCCTAAAAAATCCTGAAACAGACCTATCTTTAAACACCGGTTGATCTATAACTCCAAAATTAATTTATCTACAATTTTGAGACTTTTTACTCATTTACAACATTACAATTATGACATTTATAATGTTTATTGAAGAAAATATTGAAATTTACTTTACACGGTCTTTAAACATTACAGTACATTAATATGGGACCATGAACAGTCAAAACATTTATATGAATACATTTTTCCTTGAATGATCACACTTAACTTACATGCTTTTCATTATGGGAATGTATGTAATAAAGCAGCTACAGAACTGTTACAAACATGAGAAAAATAATTTTTCTTAATAGGTTTATAGGCTTCGTAATAAGTGTGACCCGTAAGAAACAGAATGATTTAAATAAAGTTAGCAAAACCATTTCAAAGTTGATGGTCACTGAAGAAGAGGCCTTTGACTCAGGTGGAAATTGAAACACTACCAGATCCAACGACCTTGTTTTCTAATGTGATTAATGTTTATTGCCAGACAGTTGATATTTTGACTGGAATCTTTGGAAGTATGTAAATTGAAGCTACAAAAGACGTTTCCTTCATTCCTATTTTGGTGCAACTTTTTTTTCATTGATACATAAAAATCCTTTTTAGGTGGGTGTAATGTACTGTACTGTATTATCAAAATGTTTGTGCCGTCTTTTTTGCTGAAAGGTTCTGAAATTTACATCGTTATAACAGAGCCAACTTGCTATTTATTAAGACTGATTACATAATACTACACAGTGGTATTCAAGTTACATTCTATATTGTAAAAGAAAATAAATTGTATGTAAACTTATTTAAATTAAAAATATTCAGTGTTTACATGTGCTTTTTTCATGTTTATGTAATAAAGTCACCATTATTAAACCATTGTAATTTTATTTACAAATTCAACCACATCAGCTTTAACATTTTGTATGTAAGCAATTTCTAGATACGAAATTAATTAATATGATGGTCTAATATTTCCTAACATTTTCTGTGATACAGCTAATAAATGTGTTAACTGGGTAAACAATTTATATCAGCAGGTAGAAGCTTCAAAATATGTTCTACAATAACATTAAACTGTTTTATTTGAAACAAGAATGCAAAGTTCTGTCAAACTGAAGTAATTAACAAGTGCACTAGACACTACTTCATAACAATTAAAAAACATTTGAAAGTTGTAACTTTGAAAAAATACATAGTGCATTTCTAAGTGCATAAACTTGTAAAACGTTGAAACGGCCTGGTTCAAATTAGGCCAAAACCCGAGTAGCTTGAAGACATGCTGGCCATAAGGTGTTGGTGGAAGTCTGCATAGGGTTTGTGATTTTTGGACAACTTCAAAGTCAGGAAGCAAGTGGATGACTGCGGGAGATGGCAGTCAACAACTTCTACCTCCAGATTGGAGCTGACCAGACCCCAGCCAGTCCAAAAAGTTAGTAGACTCCTTAGGTTGTCTGAGGTCCCTTATGCCTCTTATCAACAGGTCCTGTTCGCGCTCGTTCGGGCTCGTTCGTAACTAGTTAACAACTAGTTATGGGGTGTACCCACAGGGTCCTGTTCACGTGAAACCGGTCCTATTTTGGTGCCTGCCTCACTGAGGTACAAAGGTCCGGTTCTTTAGGGTCCAGTTATGACATCAGCACAGTGTGGTCACTGATTGGTCAGGGGGCGTAGTCCTAGGTCGGAGGGCGGAGATTCAGTCTTCTCCAGTAGGTGGCGGTATGCACCTGAACGTTGTTTGCAATCCGCCAAGAAGAAGAAGAAGATTCAGTCTTCCAGGAAATGCATGCAAACTGCCATCCCGCCAAACTCTAGAACAACAAGTTGGAGGAGCACATTTTTGAGAATTAACACAGGCTAATAATTATGTCACAACCGTGGTCAAACGCGGAGGTTCAGGCTTTTCTTTATTTGCTGGCCGATGAAAATATTCAGAGGGAGCTGGATGGAGTGACGTGCAATGAAAAGATTTTTCAAGAGGTGTCTGCGCAGGTGAGTGTTTTCTAACTTTAAGCATATTTCCAGTGAGTCATGCAACTGTTTCTTAGCTTTTTTGGACTGCGGAAAGACCGTTTCAGAGACTGACTTCAGGCAACAGCCGAGAGGCTTTTAGGAAAAAAAAAAAAAAAAAGATGGCGGAACGGCTCGTTTCTCTGAAATATAACAAGAAAATCACATAAACAATATTTGTTAGCTCGAAATTGTAGCAGAGGAGGTGTGTCTGAGTCTATCATTTGCTTAATAAATGCACTTTAATGGTCTAATTCGCCGAGTTGGCAGCTGTTTTCAAGGTTCGAAGCAGAGCAGAATGTGGTGTATGGCAGGCCGTTTGAGTCGATAATAGCGAGTGAAGATTCTCAGTCATCCAGGACATGGTAAATTCTAAAAAGTGCAAGGAAGGAAAAAAATAGTCTAAAGCATAGTATAATAAATAAAGTCCAGTTGTTTTTGTCTTGAACTTTTTTGAATTTATCATTATAGCCACGTTTTCATATTACGTGATACAACCGCCAACTTCATGCCATACATGTTACTTCTGTTTTTGTTTTTGGTTTGATTTGGTTCAGTCAGAATAAATGGAAACGGTCATATCTCAGTCCAAAAATGGTTTATAAATATGGGGAAAAATCCATAAATTTGTCACTTAGGCCTATAGGCCTGTATTAATGTGTAATGTGATTTATTTCAGGTTAATCAGTCAGTTCCTGTGTAAAGATCCTCTAGCCGTGGGTGTCCTTGGAGAAGGATGGGACAAGTCACTGCACTGTAAAGCAAGTATGCCATGACAGAAACACTCCAAACTTTGAAAATTACAGATAAAAGCAAAGGACAATGATGTTTAGAGGAGATTATAACAATAATTTTGTGTTGTTTGCCAGATGGGGCAGTGAAAACAGCCAGCCAGACATATGAAGCCATCGCTGAACTGCTGCATCAGGATCTGATCTTGTGACTCCAGACTACACATCAACTGCAGCCGAACAGACCTCAGAGCTTCTCCTGATGCTCTGCTCTCCTGCACCTTGTCCACATTGTGCCAAAGATGTCCTCGGTGCCTCAGTAAAAAAAAAAAAACAGTCCTGCATTGACAACACAAACAGGTCCTATGAACTCAGCAGATGTCAAACAAGCTCAGTTTGTGACGGAGCAGGGGTACTGTGACTTCATGGTGTTTTTCATTCAACCTTTATTTAGTCAGGTAAATCTCATTGAGCCTCGTGGACTCTTTTACAAAAGCGACCTGCTACAAACTAAAGAACTTTAGTTCTGGGTCAGATGACTTTATTCACAGAGGATTGTGTCTGATGGTGAGTTCTTTACAGAAGCAGTGAAAAATGTAGAAATGTTCTACAGGTCAGCATTTTTACCTGAGCTATTGGCCAAATTTTACTTTTAATTATTGTTACATGTTTTGGAACAACAGGTTAAGATTCCAGTGATGATATTTTAAGTTCATATTTCATACATAACTGCAGATTTAGTAATATGTTTTTCTGTTTCTACAAATAACACCAATCTTTCATTTTTTTAAACTGTTACAATTTTATTGACATGTAACATTTACAGTATTTAAATAAAGTTGCTTTGATATTTTGATTGGAATTGATTGATTACATATTGTTAAGTTTATATTACAAATGTTTTAGTTTGGAACACACTTGTTGATCAACTGGGACAATGGAGCGGCGCAGATTTTTTAGGATGCATGCCACTTTCAGTTTTGTCCAAAGTAGTGTACTCCACCATCATCAATGTGTGTATATATAAATATATATGTATATATATATATATATATATATATATATATATATATATATATATATATATATATATATATATATATATATATATATATATATATGTATATATATATATATATATGTATATATAATATATATATGTATATATATATGTATATATGTGTATATTTATGTACTGTATATATAAATATATATGTATGTACAGTATATATTATGTATGTATGTGTACATATATGTGTATATACACACACATATGTATATATATATAAACACGTGTGTGTGTGTATATATATATACTCACGCATATGTTTGTATGTGTACACATGTATGTATATACAATATATATACATATATGTGTATATATCTGTGTTACCTGTTGCGTGTTTGTTTGTCCAGCACTTTGGTGTGGACTTGTTCCTGTTTAAAGTGCTTTATAAATAAAATGGTATGGTATGGTATGGTATATACAATATATATACATATATATATATATATATACACACACATATATATATATATATATATATATATATATATATATATATATATATATATATATATATATATATATATACTGTATATGAACATTTGTCTGTGGCTGAAAAAGCCACAGACAAAGCAGAATGTTCAAAAAAGAAACAAGCTCATCCACTTTGGTTGTGTGTTCTTTTCCAGCTCTTCTTCTAATGTGTGTGTTAGTGGTTAATAAAGAGCTTAATGTATCACTAGCGCCACCAGCTGGTTAGAAGCGTTGATATTAATGATCCACCCACTGCAGGAGAATTACCCGCCCACTGCAGGAGAACTTCACGCCCACTAAAGGGGTCCTAAGCGTGCAGTGGGTACAGAAAGAAACCGGTCCCATAGGAACTGGCCCAAACTAGCCACAATGGGACCTTACAGGAACCAGACCTGTTGATAAGAGGCATTAAAGATGTCAGCAGGCAGCAAATATCCAGGTCTTCCAACTGTTCTTGTGTGGTACACGGATTTGTGCAAACGACAAGCCACTTCCTCCAAAATCTGGACAACTAATGAGTCAGCTTCAGTGTCCGTGTCTGCAGCTACCTGGAGCAGCCACTCACTCAAAACATCGACTGGAAACAGTAAATAGTCATCACTGACTGCTTTCAGCTAAGCTAGCAATCCTACGATACATCTCTAATAGTTGTTTACTTCCTCTCAAATACGGAGATCTCCTAAGAGAACTGCAGCGCAGGCATGCTCAATCGATCTGCACACTGATCGTTCTATTTCCGGTTCATTGACCAATAGAAGAGCTGGATTTAGAAAGCAGCCCTCCTCATTAACATACCGATGAGGCAGAAATGCAGCGAGAAAAGAATACAGAAATAAATACAGCCAACAATACAGAAATAAATAAATACAGCAATAAATACAGCAAACGGAAAAACAGCAAGAAAAAGGCAAAGCAAAATATCTATTGTTATTGATGGAAACTCATGTGTAAGGAGATATAAAAAAGAATATATATATTTATGCTTTTATTTCTCATGTGTAAGGAGATATAAAAAAGAATATATATATTTATGCTTTTATTTCTCATTAAAATATATATTTCTACTTTGATTTATATATTTATTCTTTTATTTATTATTATTTAGGATATATATTTCTACTTTGATTTATATATGTATTGTTTTATGTCAGATATATATTTATTCTTTTATTTATTATTATGTCAGTTTGGTCCTCCATACTGTACATGCTTAAATGTGTGCGCGGAGCTCCGTTAGCGGTATTTCCGCGAGTTACGAACGGAATAAGGACCTACGAACGGGACGCTATTTTCACCCCCTAGCTACGGCAGAATCGAGCTGCGAACAGTTCTTATGTCCCAAACTCGTACGTAAGTAGGGGGTTTGCTGTAATTATAAGGCTCTGAAAACATTTGAGATGAAATTCGATTTTTTTATTCGTGTCAGAGGCGGACTGGTCTCGTGTTTAGTAGCTTCTGTTAACGTTATAAATAGCTTATAAATAGCTTCAAAACCACTCGGTGTATATTTATTTCTGCTTACAGAGTAATTATAAGGCTCTAATGTACTTAACTATGTCCTAGAGAAAACATTTGAGATGAGATTCGATTTTTTATTCGTGTCAGAGGCGGATTGGTCTCGTGTTTAGCTTCTGTTAACGTTATAAATAGGTTCAAAACCACTCGGTGTATATTTATTTCTGCTTACAGAGTAATTATAAGGCTCTAATGTACTTAACTATGTCCTGGAGAAAACATTTGAGATGAGATTCGATTTTTTTATTCGTGTTTTCAGAGACTGACTCGTCTCGTGTTTAGCTTCTGTTAGCTTCTGGCAGACATTAGCAGCAGAGCTAAACACTCGGTCCATATTGCCGGGTTGACTCAGCGGTCACGCGGCGCGTCAGCGGTAGATGGCGCGTTATATCGGCGGGGACGTAAGTGCAACCTATACACCGGTGCAAACTATTTATGGATTTTTCCAATTTTTTGGCAATAATTGGACACTGCGACCTATATTCCGGTGCAACCTATAATCCGAAAAATACGGTAAATATGAGAAAGCAAGATCTGACAGCAAAGGATAAGTCTTGTGTTGGTTCCACCACCAGCAGCAGGATCATCAGACAGAACGGCTGGTGGAATGTCCTGGTACATCTCTAGCCCTCTCTCCGTTTGTTTCTTCATGGACATGGAGCTGTGACATTATGGTCTGTACCTCTTCCTCAGCAAAAGCTCCTCCAGTAGAGACTTTCTGGACAGACTGCAGGGAGGCGGTTCCTAAACAAACAACAGGTTCATAAGTACGATCACTAAAAATGGATTATTAAAGGCATGATCATTGTTAAGATTGAGAATGTATATACCAGTAATTTTAGCTATCATATACTTACACTCTCCTCCTCATCCTCCACTCCCTCATTCTCAGGCCTTTCCTCAGACTGCATGGTGACCCCGTCATCGCCATAGTCTTCTTCTGTTGACCACAAAGAACATTACCGTATTCTTTGGCATATAAGTCAGGTTTTTTTTGTTGCCTAATTTGCATGTCCTGCGACTTATAGGGTGAAGCAGTGTATTTATGGATTTTCCCCCCATATTTTTGGACCAATTTTTGGCTGAGATATGACAGTTTCCATTCATTCTGACTGAAAAAATGAAGCAGTACCACTTTCGGCCGCTATGGGCGTTAAAGGGTCCTCTATGCTTTTGACGACTACCGGTGTACCTGTATGTGTATGGATTTTTTAGAGCTAAAAAAGTCCTGCTGGATGGACAGTGTGTGCGCACACATCTTGCTGCAATTTAAAGATGAAATTGAGGTGTTTACCGTAACTCCATTCTTGCCCTCATCCTGGGAGGCTTGACAAAAGTGCTGCAGCCTCTGGACATTTCTGTGAACCGGAACTTCAAAGCAGCTCTGCACCACCTTTGGGAGGAGTGTATGGTGGACGGAGAGCACAGCTTAACGGCTACATGACGGATGTGCCACACAACGTTCCAGCAGGTCCTCGGATGGATGGATAAAGCGTGGACCTCAGTCACTAAAGAATCCATCCAGTCGGGGTTCAAGAAGGCCAGGATGTTTGCTGGAGCCGACATGGAGGGGGAAGAAGTGCTCTGAGTGCTGCATCACTTACTGGTACCTCAGGAGTTGGCAGAACTTTTTGCCAGAGACACAGAGGATCAAGAATGCAATGGGTTTGAATTAAAAAAATAAAATAAATAGGTGTCTCTGTCATCATTATGGGCGGGTGAGCGTGTAGTAATTTTAAAGCTGCTTTATTTCATCGGCTTCATTTTGCCATTCAACTGAGACACACCTTTACTATAATGTCAGCAAACAAATAAATGTTTTTGTTAACGTTCTAAGAAATGCACCGGCTCCTCGCGCGTGCACGTTTCGCAGCACAGAGGCAGCAAAACAATTTTTTAAATTCAGCTGATTTGACCATTACGTGCATTTATTAAGGAAAAGTTCAAGTGAGACACACCTTTACTATATAATGTTGAGCAAACACATTTTTTTAGGTGCTTATCTTGTTAAATTTTAAAGAAATGCAGCGTTTCCGCTCGCTGCGTATCCACGCTTCACAGAACTGAGGCAGCGACACCTCCGTATTATTATTTTTTATTCAGCTGATTTGACCATTACGTGCATTTATTAATGAGAAGTTCAGCTGAGACACATCTTTACTATAATGTCAGCAAACAATTATTTTTTTGAGGTGCTTATCTTGTTAAATTTTAAAGAAATGCAGCGTTTCCGCTTGCTGCGCGTCCACGCTTCATAGAACCGAGGCAGCGACACTGCCATATTTTTTTTTATTCAGCTGATTTGACCATTACGCGCATTTATTAAGGAAAAGTTCAGCTCAGACACACCTTTGCTATAATTTTTGCTATAATTTTCAGCAAACAAATAATTGTTTTTAAGTGTTAATCTTGTTAAAGTCCTTCCGTGCACGCTCCTGTGGCCAGTTGGCAGCCAATCAATTTTCAGCGGTGATGCGTAACATACGCGACGCGTCAGCGGTGACGCATAATAGATGCGACTTATACGGCGGTGTGACATATTTATGGATTTTTCGACTTTATTTGACATAATTGGACTGATGCAACTTATACGGCGGTGCGACGTGTACAGCGGAAAATACGGTACTAGTATTTAGATTTCAGATTTTAATAGCAGAAAAGGTCAGTTTTGCTTGAATGACATTTCATTTGCTCAACCAGTTTTTTCTGAACCTGCTCTCAGACACTGTCATCCATCTTCTGTTTAAAGTGCAGAGCAGCTCTTCTCCACCTTATACCAAGATGGGAGTAACTTATTTGACAAGTGGTCCATGGTAAGTGGTGTGTACTTGGGTTGATGGTTTTCACCATGTCCTTGCAAACACATAAACAATTATGTAATGTCACTGTTACTGTAACGTTAGCTTAGGATGGACTATTAATTAGCTTAGCTCTATTGTTCTTGCCTAACTAACCTAAATGTTGGTGATTCCACATCTGAAAAGGGATGCAACCTTTTCACAATATATGATGTAACCGTTCTGTTGAACTCTTCATTCAACTGCACCAACCAGAGGCGGTCCTAGCCTATTTGGCACCCTGGGCGAGCAACCCCAACGCCCCCCCCCCCCGGCCGCTAGATTGCCAGTGGCGGTCCTCTCTCAGAAAATTTTGAATAAAATAGATGCCATTTCCTGCATTTTGGTGATTCTGGTGTATTTTAATGGGTTGTTCAACATCTAGTTTTACCTACATATATAATCTATTCAATAACTATTTTAGAGTTAATGGCAGAACAAGAAGTAGCCTGAGACAAACATGTAGCATTAACACATTATGAACATTATTCAAAAATTGTTTCCATAAGAACATTATCAAATATTTTATGTGAACGGTAAGATACTAGCAATCACAGCATTGTAAGAGGGGGACAGTTGAACATGGAGGCCTCCACCTCTGTTTAATGATGGACGGTTTCTTTTCACAAAGATGGCCTCCTTTACTCCTCTCTCAAACCATCGTTCCTCTCCATCAAGGAGGAATGATGACTGAGTTTGTCACAGCTCCTCAGACTGAAGAAGTCTTTTGAGTTTGTCACAGCTCCTCAGACTGAAGAAGTCTTTTTGATACAAAGAATAATGTGTCCAGAGGACTAAATTTATTGAGCCTGCATCAGGACAATAATCTGTAAAGCTTTAGTACATTTTATATGGAAAACAAATTTTGATTTAACCAATTAATATATTTTCAATAGCAAAATATGCAGGTTTATTTCATATTACTGTCATACTATTCCCTTTCATTGCTTTATGCATTTATTATCTTACTTTTAATGATAAAAATATAATGAGTCCCTACTGTTGTTTAGAAAGTGTTTATATTTCACACACAGTTAGAACAGCTCACCTGTTCCTTCATACTGACAAGAACAATCCCCTCATCACTCCTGACACTAAATCACATTAAAAAATTGTCATAACTCAACACAAATCTCCCCTTTTTACAAAGACTTTTGATCAATTCAGGCCAATTTCATTAAAGAGTTGAATCATCTGACATCTCAGGGCACTTTTCATATAGAGCAGGTCTTCACCAGACTCATATATTATTTAAATTATTTAACAGTATGTTATGTCACAATGCCACACACCACAAAATTAATTGACTTCATAATTAACTTGAACTGTGGTTTACAGTAAAGTTCAACAGCATGTCTTACCTGTTTGATCTCAAGCTGCAGCTGCTGTTTGAGTGAAACAGTGTCAATCATGGTTGTACATTTAGCTGCGTCTGTTTTCCTTCTCTTCTCTGCACCACCCTTACTTTCCCCCCTTCCATGATCTTTTCACTGACCGCATGTAGTGTCACCTCCGCGCACCTAACTAAAACGAAACTGAAAGTGGATGAGGTGCACGGTGCCCCAGCAGCTGCTGTGGTGATTAAACGGAGGACATGTGATTAAATGAAGGGTGGGGCGGCACAGGAGCAGTGCAGTAGTGGTGTTCTGTGTTAATGTTGTTAAAAACAAAAGTTGTAAAAGATTAAAAATAAATAAAAAATAATCGAGGCGCAGTGTCTCTCCTCTCCTTCTTCTTTTGCTTTGGCGCCCCCTGCTGGACGCGCCTGGGGCAATCACCCGAATTGCCCATATGGGGGACCGCCACTGGCACCAACGTATTTCCCTTGGACACTATGGTGAACGGAGAAACACATCGTGGAGCCTGGCTAACATTATTAGCCATTTAGGGTTGTTTGTCTAAGAAAAATATATAATCTAACATTAGCATGGTGTTTGTATTTGAGTTGACCTGCCGCTATAAGTGGAGTATAACTTGTTAGCTGTCTTAATTTTGGTATGAGACGTAGTTTATAGTTTTATTTACCTGATGGAGCTGGAGAAGGAGGCAGCGAAATTAGTCCGGCGGAGCGCATCAAAGACGGGCCACATTTTTACTTCTACACCCTCCTTTGCATGATATAAAATTATTGCAAATGCTGCACTGAGCTGACTGGTCATTTTATTAAAGTTAAGTCACGCTTTCAACCGCGGCTGCTATCGCTCCATATATGGGAATACTTCCGGTGGATTCTTCTTTGTTGGCGTTAAGCGGGTTACTTCTACTAACAGTTGGCGAACTATGCATCGAAAGTAGGAATTCCAAAATAAATATTTCGAACAATTCCGAGAAAACCGGACAGTTAGTCCCGATTCCAGTCGATTCTCGATTTTCGATGCCCAACCCTACTGTTGACAAACGGAGTTTCAGCGAAAGTTATGCTACTGTTGGTCGAAGATCACAAGGAGAGAAACGTTTCTGGAAACATAGGGAATAGAAGAAAGTCAAGAATATAAGACTGATGGTTGCAACTCAAAATGTGGGAACAATAATGTTGCACACTTCAATAATGAGTCAGTGTGTTTGTTGCGGGTTTTTCTTTTATTGCTGAAGACTGCTGTTAAACAGGCATGAGGGCAACCATGAGCATTTCCTTCCTCAGCCAAACATAGCATTTAATTACTGTCAGTTTCATGCACTTACAATAAACAATCCTAAATTCACTTCAATAGCAAATTATTCAGTTACAGCTCAACTCTCCTAACACACAAATAATTATGGCAGTGCTATCCTATAAGTCCAAACACAACCAGTTAAAGTTAGCTTAGCTGCCAGTTTACTCAGGCTAACAATATTAGGGAACCCAAAAAAGCTAAGTCTGGTCCTCTGGACATTCAAAAAACAAAACAAAGCAAAACAAATTGTAGAAACGTTTCGTCTTTCGTCCGAAAGACTTCCTTAGTCTGTGATGCTGTATTCAGCTCAGTCTTATAAATAGCACCCTATCACAGTGGATCAACTAGTTGGCTGATGACAGCCGAAACCAGCTGCTCACATGATCAAGGAGGACCATCAGACTGATGATGGATCGTTGGCACCCTGATGGTTGTTTGCTTTTCACAGAGGGCTGAGTGATACTAGCAATAACAGCATTGTTATGCCTGTTACCCACCTAATTTCTCAAAACGCTCCTGCTGCCCCCTTTTGGCCGCTTGTCACGTTCCCACAAAGCCACTGAAGACCGTCTGATGACGCGCACTGGGGGGAGGCAGAGGGGAGGGGGTCTAGCTCGTTTTCCGGGTCAGTTGTTGTGTTACTGCAGCTCCGACAGTCTTTGTTGAGATTAAAACGTTTTTTTATGTTTGGGGTGATCGTATGCTGGAGCGGACAGCAGCAACTGTAAAAATGCCACGTTTCTTACCGGAGTTTTGGTTCCAATTCATGGAGGCTCGATCGGGTAAGTTTAAAAAGTCCAAAAAAAGTCCCGTTGTCGTTGTGTAATCACATAGCAGAGGCTCTCCCGACTGTTTGCTGGACGCGTCGAGCCACCAGAGATCGAATTTTATGACGTTGGCGGCTCGACGTAGCTCGACGCGTAGGTTGCTTTCGGACGCGCGCGTGCGTGGAAAGGAACTGCCGCCGCGCCGCTTCAATCACTCAAAACGCGCCGCTTCACGGTTCGCCACGCCTCGACGCGTCTCCACATAGACTTTGATTGTAAACCGGCCGCTTCAGCCACCCGACACGGGTCCGGTGGGTACCAGGCATAAGAGGGGGACAGTTGAAGTCGGAGGCCTCCACCCCTGTTTAATGATGGACGGTTTCTTTTCACAAAGATGGCCTCCTTTACTCCTCTCTCAAACCATTGTTCCTCTCTATCAAGGATGTGAACATCTTCATCCCTGAAAGAGTGACCGCTGGCCTGGAGATGAGTGTAGACCGCAGAGTCCTGACCTGATGATGTTGATCTTCTGTGCTGGGCCATCCTTTTGGCCAGTGGCTGTTTAGTTTCCCCGATATAAGACTGATCACAGCCCTCCTGACACTGAACAGCATACACAATATTACTCTGTTTTTGCCGGGGGACTGGATCTTTTGGATGAACCAGTCTTTGCTGTAATGTATTTTGGGGTTTAAAAGCCACTGGGACGTTGTTTAGAAAATAAACGTCTCAATGTCTCTGAAACTCCCGCAACATACGGAATGAACGCTGGTCTGGGTCTGGGTTCCTTTTTTTCACCTGATGGCTGGTTAGAGTCCTGTTTGGGTTTCTTCTCTGCTTTCTCTTAATGGAGGAGGAGGCCTGAGATTTCAACATTCAAAGACTTATAATGCAGTTTTGGGGTTGATTCCCAGACGTTTCACACCTGATGGGAGCAGAGGAGTCTTGTCTGTGAATAGACCTTTTACCAGTTGACGTCATCACGCAAAGCTCACCTGAAACGAGCATTCTGATTGGACGGCAAAAAGCCGAAACCGGATGCAGGGGCTTAGGAAGGGGCCGTGGAGCTTCGTAATGATAGCGAGTTGTAATTTAGAAGCTTTGTTTTCTTAAAATATTGAACAACCACTGGTCAAAATGCCTGAACATTGTGCCGCGGATACGAGAGGAGGTGATTGTGTGCGCTGATGGAAAATGGGGAACTCCTTCAGGCTTTTTGCGAATGTCCAGCAGGGTGAGTCGTTGTGAGTCGTTGTCAACAACCTGTATTATCCAAGCGTCAGAAATAAATGTTTTAAATTTCTCACGCCAATACTTCTGATATTTAGACTGGTTTGGTTATTGTTACAGGTTTAACATCTTCTGTTAGCTTCTATAACTAGCGCCATGTCTTCATAAGAGCCGTCAGCACAGTATGTAAACAAAGACATGACGTTTGAGTCGGTCACACCATGTTTTAAATTTCTCACACCAATACTTCTGATATTTAGACTGATTTGGTTATTGTTACAGGTTTAACATCTTCTGTTAGCTGCTATAACTAGTGCCATGTCTTCATAAGAGCCGTCAGCACAGTATGTAAACAAAGACATGACGTTTGAGCCGGTTACACCATGTTTTAAATTTCTCACACCAATACTTCTGATATTTAGACTGATTTGGTTATTGTTACAGGTTTAACATCTTCTGTTAGCTGCTATAACTAGTGCCATGTCTTCATAAGAGCCGTCAGCACAGTATGTAAACAAAGACATGACGTTTGAGCCGGTTACACCATGTTTTAAATTTCTCACACCAATACTTCTGATATTTAGACTGATTTGGTTATTGTTACAGGTTTAACATCTTCTGTTAGCTGCTATAACTAGCGCCATGTCTTCATAAGAGCCGTCAGTATTAGCACAGTATGTAAACAAAAACATGACGTTTGAGTTACACAAATGTTCACAGCGTCCTTATTTCTTATTTGATTTCTGTAAACTATGTCTTAAATACAACCTGAGACAATTGGTGATGTGATGTGAAAAATAATAACTATCCCAAGAGATACATTTATTAGCTTTCCTGGGAAAATTTAATTATCTTTGAGAACGTATTTACTTTTGACACACTGTTTATACAGCTTACACTTTATTAGACGTAAAATGTGTGAAAATCTTAAATATATTAAAAACAATATATTTTGCATGTGAATTCCATAATGACACACACAATATGGTTATATATTGTGTTTGTGTTTGTTTTTGCAGACAACGAGGTGGCTGCAACCATGTTGGAAATACATTCTAAACCAACCTGCACCCAGTTGCCTTGTACATGGAAGGGGCCAGCCCAAAAACGAAGTGCACCTGCTACTTGGATGAGCTGCAAGTTTTAAAGTGAGTTTAATCAGTGTTCCTGAAGAAATTTCATATTACGCTTATAACACAAATACCCAGAAAGGTGACTTTCAGTCAAACTTCACCAACAACTGGAATAATACAATATCACTTATTTTGTCTTATTCCAGTCAAAAAACTATTCAACATTGTACAATTGTAGTTTATTGTATTGTGTTAATTATTGTTGTTTTCTAGTGGCACTAGATAATAAATAAATGCAATGACATATGCACGGTTTTAAATGTTTTCTACAATTGTAAGATCTGGAATAGTTCTTGGGCATTTTTAAAAAAAAAACACTTCTACAAACAGATTTGCTAATATGTGTTAGATATAAACCATATTTTTCATGTTGATGTCATTATAGGCATGACATCGGCATTCAGAAGTTTTCCAGGAGAACGCTGAACAGCCTGCATTTTGAACCCACGACATCCTGATGAGCCCACCATCACTGCTGGTCTTCACAAGGACATTTTGAGCGTGGAGCCATTGTTGCCTTTTGCAGGTTGTAGTAGTAAACTTTAAAAACCACTAACACTTATCTGTATGTTTCTTTAATTCCTTTATTTTGTCTAGAATTTAAAACTTCATGTTTTTTTCTTTTGAGGTATGCTCAAAGCCCCTGGCTGGGGTTTCTCGATCCAGACCCTCCGGCAGATGAAGTAGCTGACGACCTTGGCACCTGTCCAGTCTCCACGCCATCAGAGAGACCTGCCAGAAGTTGAAAACATCTTTAAATGTCTCACAAGCACAATCACATTTAATTGAGGCAGATACACGCAAACAGTCATGCAGTGAAGAATGGTTCACTGCACACACATTATTTATATAAGTCACAAACAGAAACAACACATACCAGAAGATGTGTTTGTGTTTGTCATTTCACTTGTCAAGGACAGCAGCCTAGGACAGACAGTAACCTGCTAATATTTTTTTTAATGATGCCTTCTCTGACAACTTGGAGACTTTAGACAGTGTAATGTTTTTTTTTTTTTTTTAAATGTGACTAAAACAGCATTTGTATATTAACAGATTAAAAAATTTAACTAAACAAAAGTTCCACTTCACTAAAAGTCAAATTAGAGCACAGTTTCTTTATTTTTAAAGGTTGGTGTGTTCATTTCTAAATTTAATGTACTACAATCAATGTCTGTTTTGGGATGTGTACACTATTTCAGTAATCAATTACTGTAATAAACCACCTCTGACTTGACATCAAACCCTTTGTCAGCAAGGAGTTGTTGGCCAGTTGCTGCTGTAAAACAAAGTATTAATTCATATTTGACAATAAACAAAACAGTCTTATGTAGAGTTAAACTGTATGCTTATACACATTGATGACAGGATTGCTTTTTTTTCTGTGACATCATGTCACCAATGCTCCCAGCAAAACTGTGCGAATAACTTACAGAAACAGAGAAATGGCTGAAATGTTTTTAAAGTCAGACCTCAAATAATGTTAATAAAACATGTTTGTATTGTGGAAACTACTAATGTATATTTTTCCAACCCAGAAAGAGTTCAAATGATAACAGCTAACAGTGCAGTGGTCTGTTCATTTTTATAGAGCTGCACAGTGTTTGATGCTATTTTATTCACCTGTTATTTCTTCAGGGGGGTTGAACAGACTAGCTTCCCTTTTTCCACCTCTGACGACATCAAACCCTTTGTCAGCAAGGAGTTGTTGGCCAGTTGCTGCTGTAAAACAAAGTATTAATTCATATTTGACAATAAACAAAACAGTCTTGTGTATAGTTAAACTGTATGCTTATACACATTGATGACAGGATTGCTTTTTTTTTCTGTGACAGCATTTCACCGATGCTCCCAGCAAAACTGTGCGAATAACTTACAGAAACAGAGAAATGGCTGAAATGTTTTCAAAGATGCAGTGCTGTTAGACCTCAAATAATGTTAATAAAACATGTTTGTCTTGTCTTGGCTTCATCAGGTCGTGATCTACAGCTTTCGCTGGAGCGGTTTGCAGCAGAGTGTGACGCGGCCGGGATGAGGATCAGTTCCTCCAAATCTGAGGCCATGGTCATGAGCTGGAAAATGGTAGAGTGCCCTCTCCGGGTCGGTGAGGAGATCCTGCCCCAAGTGGAGGAGTTTAAGTATCTTGGGGTCTTGTTCACGAATGAGGGAAAACTGGAGCGTGAGATCGATAGGCGGATAGGTGCAGCATCCGCAGTGAAGCGGGCGCTGTACCGGTCTGTCGTGGTGAAGAGAGAGCTGAGTCAAAAGGCAAAGCTCTCAATTTACCGATCGATCTACGTTCCCACCCTCATCTATGGTCATGAGCTTTGGGTTGTGACCGAAAGAACGAGATCTCGGATACAAGCGGCTGAAATGAGTTTTCTCCGCAGGGTGTCTGGACTCTCCCTTAGAGATAGGGTGAGAAGCTCAGTCATCCGGGAGGGACTCGGAGTAGAGCCGCTGCTTCTCCACATCGAGAGGAGCCAGTTGAGGTGGCTCGGGCATCTGGTTAGGATGCCTCCTGGACGCCTCCCTGGTGAGGTGTTCCGGGCATGTCCCACCGGGAGGAGACCCAGAGGAAGACCCAGGACACGCTGGAGGGACTATGTTTCTCGGCTGGCCTGGGAACGCCTTGGGATTCCCCCAGAGGAGCTGCTCCAAGTGGCTGGGGAGAGGGAAGTCTGGGCCTCCCTACTTAGGCTGCTACCCCCGCAACCCGACCCCGGATAAGCGGACGAAAATGGATGGATGGATGGATGGTAATCTGTTTCTGTCTTTTTAATTTCAAGTCACTGTTCCACTTACTGGAGTTCCAGAGACTGGTTCTGAACTATTCACCGCCTGCCCTAGTCCTTGACCCAGGGCTGCCAACTTTTCAAAAAGCCAAAGAGTGAGAATTTTGTTTTTTTGCTGGCTACATCCTACAATAGAAATTGACTTAAAATGACTCCCTACACTCTACTTTATAGATCTGTGTCAGATTGAAATACTATTTCATGTTTGAATATGTATGGAGGACTGAAACTGACATAATTAGAAATAAAAAGTAGAAAGAAATATATTAATGGACGAATAAATAACTAAAACATATAAAAACCAATAAATAACTTAAAATGCACTAATTAAATAAAAAAGGAAACCTTTCCTGGATCAGCTCTTCTCCTATTGGTCAACAGACAGGATAAAGCAGGATCCACGTGCAGATGTCTGTGCTGCCTCAGTGTAGTTTAAGGTTTAGTTTAAAACAAAAGCACAGGTGTTTTCCTGTTTGTTTTGTTTTAAACTAAACTTTAAACTTTAAGTGCATAAACTTTAAGTGAATTAAAATGGTTAATGGTCAAGTTGGTTTAATAAAAGGAGCCAAGATGTTGTAGTGGCAGGGCTTTTGACTTGGGACCCGAAGGACGCGGGTTTGCGCCCCGGCCCCGGCCACTACACACCTTGGGGTGTCTATGAGTGCACATCTAATTCTCCAGCTCCCCGAGCGCGACTACGCTGCTCGTTGCACCACCTGGTGGTGGTTGGGTTAAATGCAGAAGACCAATTTCGTCTGTCAAGTATGGGAACATACACAGATGACAAATGTGACAAATTATTATTATTATTATTATTAATGTACTCAGTTAACAAGATACCATTATCTACTTGTGTTTATTCTTAATTTTCAATTCAATCTTACCTGCTCTTGGTGTTGCTAGGCAGACTCCGGCTAGCCAAACAGCACACTTTATTTCCCTTTTGAAGGATTTTACAGCTGTGTTCAAATGACGAGGCGTTTCTAGCAGCAAAATAATTTATTGATACGTTACAGGAATAATCAGAGAAAAAGAGCATTCAAATTATCTTTGTGTGCACACAAAAGATTGAGGAGCAAGAAACAGACCTGTCCCTGAGAAATTTTCTCCTGGAATGCTGAAATTTTCTAGGTGCCTTGCAAAATCATCACCCTGCATTATTATGGAGATGCTCTGCTGCTTCTTCTGGCCTCTGATTGGTCAAGTCACTGATGAGCTTTGGTTGCCCTGGGACAAAGATCTGTTACATGTCCAGACATTTGCCTGCATTCACCTTGTTTAGTAATCAGTTTAGAAAAGTTTAATGTGTCTGTGTACGTTTATACTATGGATTTATGTGTAGTTGCACTAATTGATTTGTAGTGGATTATGTGTGTGCTTTACATATAACATGTGAATTTAGTTATGCTTTGTAAATTTGTGTGACTGCCTGCCCATCCTCATGGGGGTTTCTTCCTGGCCAGAGCTGGGACAAAGAGCTGTTACATGTCCGGACGTTTGCCTGCATTCACCAAAGGTGGGCGCCAGACCGCCAGGGAGCGCTAATGCGCTAATCCGCTTATAGCGTACCTAAACAATTTATCAGCGTTACAGCGGTTTGACTAACTTTTATAAGTCATAAGCGGATTTGCGCTATTTTCATTTAAAATGCAGTACCGCTAATAACTAATTATCTATCAGTAAAAACGAAAAAACTTATTTACAGGCCCGGACGACTGCTAACAGACCATATCCTGTCAGCGCCGGATGTGGTCCGTGACAAAAAAGCGTCCCCTCAGTCTCTTTGCTAGAGCGAGCGCTCTCAGTTAGCAGCCAGTGTGTTACTCTGCAGCCTTATTGCTTGTTTTCGAAGAGTCAGACGAAGAGTTTTTAACATGGAGGGTGAACTTATGGATGTTTCTCAGCGGCCTACGCGACGCGTCTGGATTTTAAAAAGTATTTCGCCAATTGCCCTCTTCAAAATGGCGGCCGCGACGGCCACAGAAGATAAGGACTTTCCATGAAAACACGGTAAAAACAATTATTTCTTTGCTGAGAAAAATATATTTCTTAGCTGACTTTATAGCACAAGGTTTTTCTGAGCTTAACCGGTTCAAATGGTCAAATCTGCTGGATTAAAAAAAGTATTTCGCCATTTGCGGCCGCCATTTTGAAGAGGGCAAATGCGAAATACTTTTTTTAAATCCAACAGATTTGACCATTTGAACCGGTTAAGCTCAGAAAAACCTTGTGCTATAAAGTCACTGCTTTGTTTTGTTTTGTTTTTTTGAATGTCCAGAGGACCAGANCGGCATAACAGTGAAAAGAAATGTTGAACTGATTAATAATTTGACCTAAAGGCAGCATGTAAAGGGAAAACAGCAGGGGCCCCAGAACCGACCCCTGAGGGACACCACAGGAGACACAAACTGTCTGGGACGTGGCGTTGCCAAGACTAACACATTCCAGCCTATTGGAGAGGAAAGATTTGAACCAGTCCAGGACTGTGTCGCAGAGACCGACCTCCACATGAAGACGGTGGAGGAGGATATTATGGTCCACAGTGTCGAAGGCTGCAGTGAGGTCAAGGAGGACAAGGATGGAGGGAGAGCCAGTGTCAGCAGCCAAGAGGACATCATTGGTAACCCTCAGCAATGCAGTCTCTGTACTGTGAGCTGCCCTAAATCCAGACTGGAACTTCTCATACAGGGAGTGTTGTTGTAGGTGGTCCTGCAGCTGAGCAGCAACAGCTTTTTCCAGCACTTTAGACAGAAAAGGGAGGTGTGAAATTGGGCGGTAATTAGAAAAAATGTCGGGATCCAAATTAGATTTTTTCAGAAGAGGCCTAATGATGGCGGTTTTTAGAGGCAGTGGAACATGACCAGATTGTAGAGACTGATTTATTATTTGAGTGATAAGTGGGCCTATTGCAGAATGATTGGTTTTTATGAGAGAAGAGGGGAAAGGATCCAGGGCGCAGGATGAAGGCTTCATTTTCTTGATGATGGCCTCCACCTCACTCTGAACAACTTCGTCAAAGCTGTTTAGGGTCCCAGAATGCAGACGGGTGGGTGGCACACTGAGAACGGGGAGGTTGTGGAGCTGAGATCTGATAGTGTCAACTTTGGTTTTAAAAGATGAAAGAAACAGGTCACATTTTTGAGCAGAGTCCTCAAGAGTTTGCTTAATGGGATTAAGCAGACGAGTGATTGTGGAGAAGAGCTGTTTGGAGTTTCCAGGGCAGGTGTTGATGATGTTAGAATAATATTTGGAGCGTGCTTCTTTAAGAGAATAGGCGTATGCTTTTTGATGTTCTTTATATGCCTGCTTATGCACAGACAGACCAGATGATTTTACACGTCTCTCAATAGCACGGCCAGTTGCCTTCATCTTGCGCAGCTCATCAGTGTACCAAGGAGCTGAGCGCGAGAAAGACACCAGTCTTGTCTTTAAGGGGGCGTGTAGGTCCAGGAGCTCCCGAAGAGATTGGTTGTAGTAATCCACAGAGTCATCTGCAGAAGGATGATTGACAGCGGTCAGGGTGTGAAGATCAGCAGACAGAACATCAAGGGAAATGTTTTTAAGGTCACGGAACTGGATGGGTCGTTTTGGATTTGAAGCAGGCGAAGATGAAGGCACTTCCAGGGAGATGACCCTATGGTCTGAGACACCCAGGTCATATACAGATAAGTTATTGATGAGTACAGTGTCTGTAATCACCAAATCCAGAGTATGCCCCCTGCTGTGCGTAGGGGCGTCAACATGTTGAGTGAGATTAAGAGAGTCCAGAAGAGACTTAAAATCTGTTGCCAGAGGTGAAGAAGAATTGTCCACGTGGATATTCAAGTCGCCAAGAAAAATAGTCTTCACAGGGGAGGTGCAGACTATTTTTCTTGGCCTTAAGAAACACTAAACACTGGTAATTTATTTGATACAACTATTAAATTCAGAGTATTGTTGTGTCTTTGTGTGATTGATACTTACTGAGCAGAAATTTCAGGAACAACTATTAAATTCAGAGTATTGTTGTGTCTTTGTGTGATTGATACTTACTGAGCAGAAATTTCAGGAACATCAGCTTTATGGATCCTCTTCTGTATTTAGGAGCTGAAACAATAATCCTAACTGACCTTATCTTTTCACTCCAACAGTTTTTGCAAGCGCAGGAAAAATAGTTTGGTTATATCACCATCATTCATCATTCATGCACAGAACAACTACGTAGTAAACATATAACAGCTTTAAGGAGGAAAAACAGTTTAAACAAGTTGAAATGTCCACTGGAAGTCATCTGTCCGTGGACCTATCCTGTAGAAAATTACAATAGATATGGTTAGAAAGTCAACATGAACAATGCTGTTTGTACATTATTTCTTTTAACCATGCATCAATTTAAGAGAGTTATTTTAGTTTGTTGCAACATTTTGTCATCTGCAGAGACAATTTTAGTTTTATAGAACAATTCACTAAGTTTATCTGTTTATGACGGGCGAGAAATATTAATTCTCTTCAGTGCACTGAAAACCCCAATTGCTACCGGTAGACTATTTAGATTTGAATTATAATTAATAAATCAGCTTGAAACCAATTTACTTTTTCTTTTCATGTTTTCTTTTGTTCGACATCTTTCTCTTGTAGAAATTATCATTAATTGTTCCATTAAAGATTCCTTAAACATAAACATTTTGCTTTTATGGTCTAAACAAGTTCATTTATTTTGTTTCATTCATAAAATTTGTTCATTTTATGTTAGTTCTATTTTAACCAAAAACACAACACAAAACATTCTCTCACAAATAGCAACATACAAAATATAAAATTTAAAATTGGCAGAAAGAAAAATCTTGTTGTATCTGCCCCCATTTTCAAACACCTAGTTCAATCAGCTATAATTTGTTAGTAACGGAACAAAACGAACAACTCCTTCCAAACCTACAATCAACATGATACACACCGCACTACGTCAAATACATAACTTTTAACAATTCAGTTTTGATAGTTTACCCAACAATGCACACTGACCTTTCAATCCTAACTTCTCTTTTTTAAACCTTTCCACAATCCACTCTAAACATCCATCCATCCATCCATTTTCATCCGCTTATCCGGGGTCGGGTCGCGGGGGTAGCAGCCTAAGTAGGGAGGCCCAGACTTCCCTCTCCCCAGCCACTTGGAGCAGCTCCTCCGGGGGAATCCCAAGGCGTTCCCAGGCCAGCCGAGAAACATAGTCCCTCCAGCGTATCCTGGGTCTTCCTCTGGGTCTCCTCCTCCTCCACTCTAAACATCAATCATACAAATATGTCAGTCCTCTAGAATGTTTTCCACATTTGACTATATTCTCATTTTCCTCATGTAAACATCTGTAAAACCCCACAAAGCATTTTTTGGCCATCAGCACTCAGAGTCCCACAGCTGTCGTAAACAGTGACTTTCCTGTCTGCTCTGTGCCCTGATTAAAGCTCTAGTATACAAATTTTAACTGCATTTCTGCATAGCACAGCAGTCCTTATTAATTCACTCATCCAAATATTTATTAATCTCAAACACACTGAAGCCTATGGGCAGTTTTCCAACAACTCTGTCAGAGCAGAGTCATTTTACAATGCATTTCCAAGTATTTGTCGAATATTTATAACAAACCAATCATGAAAGCAAGTCTCATATGATATGTTCCTCTTAAAAATGTCACAAGTCCACTAAACTTCAGAACTTCTTAAAAAGTTGGCTGTATGTCATGGCCAGCGGCCTGATGATAGACCGATTGTTTTTATCTAATTTATTTTAGCTCACTCTGTGGACCATGATTTTGGCTCCTGCTTCTATCTTTCTGCTTCCCCCCGTTTTCTGACTTCCTGTCAACCATTTGACCCTTACTTATCTTATCCAGCCATCAGTAACAAACAAAGAATGTTCCTGACTGTTTTACTCTGGTGTCTAACTTATTTAGAATCCAAAACCTGATTCTTGACACTGAATATGCGATATGTTGTTACAATATATGTTAAAATGTGTATGTTTTAATCTATCCATCCCAAGACTTTGTATGTATGACAGTTTGGTCAAACTGTAAAATGTGATTCAGACGTTATAGCTTTTAACAATGTTGTCTCTAAAAAGTTTGTCTATTTTTGTGTAACCTAAATTAAACGATTTCTTGCAATAAGTTTGTATACCGATGCTGTAAATTTTTTATTTATTTATTTGTATGGCCACTTTCTTGGTTTAAAGTTTTTTTTTCTTTTTACACTGTATTTACTGTTCACATGTTCTTTTTAGAAAACATAGCCTAAAATCCTCTGACCTAATGATAAACTTTTGTTTAGATCATAAGTTGTTCCATTAACATTTTGTCTTAATGTGTTCAATTAAAAAGGTCCTATTCTTATTCAGACTTAATTGGCTTTAAAAAATTTAAATTAATTTGTTTCAAAGAACATTTCAGTATGAAATCTGATCAGTTATTTATATAATATTAAAGTGAAACAAAACCCAAATTTAACTTTTTTTAGCTGATAAACTCCTTAGAATATGTTTAAAATGTTTCAGAGCACTATTTCTGTGTTAATTTTCATGTATTTGTGCGTATTAGTTAAAATCGGCAATATTTGGTCTAAAAACGTGTTTATGGTAGCTCTATGGGCTGAACAGAGGTTACTGCACGCTGATTTCCTTGTTGGTCAAGACTGTACACTCTGACATGTCTTGTACACTCTGACGTCACATGCTCTGCTGTATGAATATAAAAGTGGAGCCACTCCCCCGAGAAGGTCACTCCCCCTCCAGAGTTCAGGGGTTGGATTAGCGATTAGCAGCATAGCATTAGCATAGAAGAGCCACGATGTTCCAAGAAAGCTTTTCAAACTGATGTTCATCCACCCTTATACCATCAGGTTACAATCCGTTTGGAGGTGAGTCCCATTTTACACCTTTCATTCCATAATTTATCTTTTGAGTATATGACTCGTTTCTTCATGTGCTGTGTTTGCGGCCTGCAGCGTTGCTTTGGTATGGCCCCACATAAGGTCGTGGAGTTTTCATCTGTTGCTGATCAACGTTAGTTTGTGTTGTAGTTGTGTTTAAATGCTCAAAATCTAGTGTTTCCTATGAACACCGCAGAGTGTGTGAACTCTTATGAACTCTGATAAGTAAGACTGCAACGTCACAAAACAATGGAGACTAGCTGGCGCTAATTTTAGCTGTTTTAGGCTACTGGTTAACAATGTTTTAGTCCCGGTGCTGTGCGAATTTCTGTTTCCCCCTGAGAATCTGTTCCCCCTGTGTCGGGATCCGACCGTGAGGCGCATCTGAGTTCTCTCAGTGAAACGAGTCCACACTATCGTGTCACAGTTATAGCTCATTTTAATTGACATCTCCTGGTGATAAATAAATAAATATAAAACCTCCACTAAAGAAATAATAAACCTGGTCTAGAGTGTGGGGTGTAGACTACTGTACAGGTTTTTTATTTATTTATCTCCGACAGAATCTAGTCTGACAAATACAAAGTATCAGCCACCAACACATCATAAATAGCCTATTTATAATTTTTATTACTAATATTGAAGGATGGAAGCAGCTGATAGAGGACAAGAAAACTTCCTGCAAAGATAAGTGTAGGCTTTGTGGTAGGCTAAATCTCATTCAAATTAAAAATATGACTGGAGAAAAATTATTTCTAGCTGCTATTTTTTGATAGTTAATGTCTGGGTTTTTGTTGTTGTTGTTTTTTCATTATTTGAGAGAAAGGGTGCGCGCTCCCGACACAGGGGGAACAGATTCTCACGGGGGAACAGAAATTCGCACAGCACCTGCGTTCTTTTGTTGCAAATAATGTTGTGGATCAAGGTATTTGTAAAATAATAATAATAATCTGTGCAGCAGTATTTATTTTGCACTGGGTCATCTGTTTGACAGGTCAACAAAGTGATAGAACAGTAATGTTTCTCAAGTATGTTTTTTTGTAAGGTGATTAAAAATGTGTTGTTTTTTAGCTCCATGAGGCGTTCCACATCCAGGGAATCTGAGCCGTGCAGCAGTCCCAAACACTCGAGACCACCTTCAGGATGCTCCACCCGCAGGATGCTCCACCTGCCAGCCAGAAACAAACACCAAGGTCTCAGCTGCACCCAACATTGTCGTGGATGGAGGTCTCAAGAGATGACGCAGCTCTGGCCGAGACTCTCTGCATCATCTTCCGCTGAATTTGAAATACATGTCACACATTTGGCATTTCGCATCTGGTTCTGTGAACTTCTTTTAGAATAGGATACCCTTTATGTAAATTACTATGTACTTGTGTTAAATTATTATTTATGTTTTCTTCTAACCCTGTGCGGACTGGGCACCTGGGTGGTCTGTAACACCAGGTGTACACACCCACCTGTTCACATCTGGCCATAACCTATGTCAGAAAGGGATTTTTTTATAAGTCACAAATTCAAGTACAGGAAACTTTTAAATTTTAACGTTTAAAAAGTTTATGCTTCCTATAACTTTTTTAATAATGTACAATTTGGATTACTCTAATTGATTATTGCACTTTGTTTCTTTTGTTTTACAATATTTAATATTGGCACACCTGAAACAATTATAATTTATATTAAATTTAAACATTACTTTGTAAAAATTGCTGATGTAAACATGTTTATTAAATGTTTGTTTAAATTATGCATGCATCTGAGAGAAATGCAATTTCAATCCTGTGTATGTTCTGTACATATTGCAGTTTGGACAATAAAGTTGACTTTGAATTTTGACTTTGATGTATGATTTGGAAATGTATTTATCATTACAAAGGTCTAATGTTGACAGAACAATGAGCTTCATAATTGATTCTGTTGACTATGAGCAGTCCATTTGAACACATTTACTATATAAAAATTAATTTGAACTGAATGTGGAGTGCAGCATGTATATCGTTTGTATTTTTACTCATTTTTTATAATTTGATACAAGTTTGTGTGTGCTTTTACTGGTAGAGTAATGCATACCCATAGTAATTCACATCACAGGAGAAATGCTTTTAAGACAATAAAATGCACAGTGTATTCAAGACTAGGTTTATTGGTGTGTTTTTTAATATATAGTATATTTATTAGGGCTTTAGGAAGTACTAAATAATTCATAATTATACCCTTGGCGTCTCCCTACAACACATTTTCTACAGGTGAGAGGAAGCTGCAGTGACCACGGTGCACCTTTTGAAAGTTTTTATTTATTTATTGCTTTACAATTTGGAATGAGATAGTTGAAAATTATTAAAAAAAAGATAATTTGTTACTGCTTTGAACATTAGCCTATGTTGCTAATATAAATTTACCACTCAGATGCTGGACCCGTTCGGTCCACACCACCA
>JBBPBX010030044.1:0-11609 GCA_038048925.1 Garcialebias charrua
TCATGGCGCTTCAAAGTTTTAACCTAGACATACGTTATGGTCAAAACAAGAAGTCTCATCTGGGGACGGACTTGGCAATCTGCCAGAAGTGTACACAAGATGTACCAGCCACCCAGCCGCCGGTTGAGGTAAAACCCCCAGTAACTGAAGACCCGAATCACCACTTCTTTGATGACAATATCTGCAAAGATATGACAACGTTGTACGTGGATGGATCTTCATTCCTCCGCGACAAGATCTGCAGAGCAGGTGTTGGAGGGGTCCTCCTCCAAGACCAAGAGCAGATAACTTTCAGCTACAAATTAGGATCTCAGACTTCTCAGTACGCTGAGATTGCAGGAATCCTAATAGCTCTCCAGATGGTAGTAGAACGCTCTATCAAGACGCTAGTCATCTGCACTGACTCTAACTATGCTCGTTTGAGTTTCGCTTGTCACCTCGCTGTGTGGAAACAGAACGGTTTCCTAACAAGCGACAGAAAAGTGGTCAAACACAAAGAGCTTTTCATAGCGTGTGATCACTTGGTGACGTCACACGACTTACAGATCTACTGGAAGAAGGTTCCAGGGCATTCTAGAGTCCCAGGCGATGACAAGTACTACAATGACATTGCAGATTCCTTAGCCAAAGAAGGAGCCGACGAAGGTCCTCTATGGTCCTTCGACCCCTCCTGGTTAATCGAGACTCTGCCAACACATCCTTCAGTCAGAGTTATGGCAGTCACACGTGCACAGGCCGCAGCCAGACCTGCTGACAACGCAGTCTCTGTACGACCTGCACTGACTGACCCAGACATCATCCAACTACAGAAGTCGGATCCTGCTATCAACTCCATGATACTGTACCTGACTGATCCGAACAAAAATAGTCCGTCTAAAGACGACCTGGATTCCGATCCAGACCTTAAGGTCCTCTATCAGCTGCGCAAACAGCTAAAACTAATCAAGGGCATCTTAACTTTCGCTCATGGACCAACGTCCTCACCTGTGTTCGTGGTTCCCCATGACCAAAGGGGGGTGATGTTAGTTCATGCCCATGATCTCCCGTCCGCAGGACACAAAGGAGATAAAGCCACGCTGACGGCATTAAAACAAATTGCCTATTGGCCTGGAATGAAAAAGGATGTCAAGGACTACATTGAAGGGTGCGTGGTCTGTGGCCAGTTTCAGCCAACCAGACCACTTCACAGAGCACCACTGCAAAGCAGAGGCATTGCATTCCCATGGTCTGACCTCCAGATCGACTGGGTTGGACCACTCACTAAGAGCTCTAGAGGAAATAAATATTTTCTCACGGTAACCTGTGCATTCACCAAATGGGTAGAATGCCTACCAGCTCCTAACGACACAGCACAAACCACTGCTATGTTGTTAATGAATCATATATTCTCAAGGTTTGGACTTCCCCTTAGGGTGAACTCAGACCAAGGTACACACTTCACAGGTGAAGTGATGAAAGAACTGTGGAAGACGCTAGGCGTCAAGGCCAACTTTCATGTCGGCTACCACCCACAGGCTTCAGGCCAAGTAGAGAGAGCAAACAGAACTGTGGTGAGTATTTTGAAGAAATACGTGGCTGCAAACCACAAGGACTGGGACGTGAAACTCCCTCTGGTCCTCATGGCCATAAGAGCCACTCCACACACATCAACTGGCATCTCTCCCTTCGAGATGATGACCGGTCGACAAATGACTCTCCCTCTACACCTGTTGTACCAACCAGGCGACGCCGCCATGGCGACAGCCTACACCACACAACAATACATGAAAGATTTGAATGTACACCTCAGAAACACTTTTGCTTTCGCCCAGAAAAACCTGGAAAAATCCGCTGAAGGACGTAAGGCGTACTACGACCAGAAGGCCTCTCACAATGAACTCCAAGTGGGAGACAGAGTCTGGTACTATACGTTCGCTCCAGCAACCGGGAAAGGAGGGTCCGAGACCGGAACTCTCGCCCGCAAACTAATGCCCAGGTGGACTGGACCTCATCTGATAACAGACAAAGTGTCCTCAGTCGTCTACGAAATCAAAATCAGCAAAGGCCGCAAAGAGCCAATTGCTAAATGGGTACATCGAAATCAGATCAAACCTTACAAGGCGTTCAATGACTCCACAAAAGACAAAGATCTCACAAACTCACCGACTTCATGGGATAATAAGGTCGTCCAAACACAAGTTAGTAAATAAACTAATCAGGTTTAAACTACCATATTTCCCACCCTATAAGTCGCATTGTCCAATTTGAACTTAGAAACGCTAAGCCTAAAACCCACAACAAAAAACTAACCTTAACAACCGTTTAAATCCACGAGATTTAATTTGACCTCGGTCATAAAGTTGAGACCTGTTTTCTTGTGTGTTGCACTTTGGAATCTGACGACAAGAGTGTGTCGAAGCAGTGAAACGTTGTTTCCTTGTTGTTTAGTCATTACTGTTGTCATTAGTTGAGATATTGTTTTGGTTCTGAACACTCCCAGCCAAAAAGGTTTTGTATTAACATTGGTTAATGAATGATATGGATTTAACTATGCCAACATGCAGTTCGTTTTGTTAAATCTCAATCGTCGAAGAGTCAATGTAGTTTAAAGCTACTCAAGGTACAATAAACTACACTGGTCTCATAATTTCTAAATTGAACCGATTCGATCGTTTCTATTCTAGATTGTCTATTCATTTTGATGAGTCTCGCCATAGACTTCAAAATTTATTAGGAATACCAAATCCTACGTCGTTCGTCTAAAAGACAACAGACATTTAGATCAAACTATATTTCATTTTTTTATTTTAGTTTAACCTAAACTAAGTAATGAATGGAGGAATAGTTTGGAATTAGAGGCCTTCGTTACAGAAGCCCTCCAAAATTTTATAGGTACAGATCCCTATATCTAATTTTACAGAATTGATCCACCCCTTAATTGGTAATTGTAGCTGATCTAAACCATGATAGCTTACATACCAGGTGCATATAGGTAAGGCTTAATGTAAAATCCCAATCATAAGCCCACCTTAAAAACCACATAATTGCATGACACATAGAACCAGAGTGGCACTGACTGGAAACCAACCAGCCACCAACCATCGATGTGGGGACCTGCAGCTCCAACGCTTGGTCTTCAACCTTCGTCCAAGGGCCGCCTCCTCTGCGTCAATCGAGGGATCCCCTCTACATGCTGATTATGAAAACAATTGTTGCTGATCAATCAACAAAACTAATCGTTGTGGATTTACTGCTGTGGAATTACCGCTGTGGATTATAAGACTTTGTTTCCTAAAGGATCACAGACTTTGTTTGCCAAGAGTTAACAGACTTTGTTTTCCAAGGGATTAAAAGCTTTTCGCAATGGGATTACCTCCGAACAGTATGGAATTTCCAAAAACTTTATGGGATTATAATTTTTGATTTTTCTTTTCCACTTGCTGGATTACTTCAAGATCAAAGACAGTTCAAGGTTTCCTTTCGTGTTGGACCCCATCCCCAAGGACTGGCGATGGCTTCCAAAAGGGGGGAGATGTAGTGGACATGACCTTGTCCACTTTTAAGACACCTGTGTACTTTTGAACTGTCCAGTGATGACCTTTACTGACCTCTCAGTAAAGCAAGACATTTACTACAAAATTATTCATTTAGCTATAATCTGATAACATAGTCACCAATAAGAGACTATTTCTATCTTTGATTTTAGGCTGATGTGATCAAAAGAATAACTTTTGTCATTTTTATGATATGTGCTTTTAAGCTGTGTTATTCTGTGAGAGTTAAACTGTGTTTCACTGCTGTGTCAAAGGTGCAATCTCGGGTCACAGAGACTTCTTTTAATTTTGTTAATTCAAATGTTATCAAATGAATAATTTTATTTGTAAGAGCATCAGTACATTTTAATGTCAGATAAATCAAATACTCTGCTTAATTCAAAATGTTGTACATGGAGGATTTCTCCTCTCCTCTCGAACTTGCATGTGAAGATAAAAGGAACACTTTATCTCATTCATTTTAGCTTGAGCTCAGGACAATCTAGACACCCAAAGACTTTTGTTTTTGTCCTATTTAATAATCAAGCTATTATCATTAATAGGTCCCATATGTGATGCTTAATGACGTTGTTTTAATCAAACCAACAGTATTTTGTTAAAGTGTTAAAGCAAAGGAATCAGTTTTATGATAAAATGCTGACATCTGAAACTAACACTTTATCTTTCTGACAAACTAATCTTTTGACCCCCTTTCAACATGTTGATGTCATCCTCACATCAACTTATGATGCCATTCGGCCAATCAGAAAGAACACATTTTCTGGGTCACGTCTCAGTTAAAACCTTCACATTTTACTTTCTCAAAGAAGTCTGCTGGAGTAAGCCTCAAACCATGGTCTTCTCCAAAGAACTGATGATCGTCTAGTCACACGCTAAGGACACGTCATTCAGTTAAAGACTTATAACATGCCAAGTTATAAGCCATCTTCAACAGCTGAAAAGCTCTCTTTTATTGACATTCCTTTAAGGAACGTCTTATCTTGAACAACAGCACCAGGAGCTGCCGTTACTTCGGTTCGAGTCAAGGCGCACGTCTGGAGACGCTGAGAATGGTAAACGAACTGACCAAACTGGACCGAGGGAGACTGACCATCTTCACGAGGTAACAAGTCGTCAAATGCTTTGCCAAGGGTACCAACGTGTAGCTTTAATCGGCCGGAGAACTGCCATGTTTCTGGTTAAACACATCAAGATAACTCCCTAAAACTCTTAACTTTTCTTCCTCCATAAATCTTTCCTATTTCTTTTCCCTCTCAACCTAAGCTGGAAACTATATTTTTTAAGTTAAAGAGCCCACAGACTAAATATGTTAACATCCAATATTTATGTCTGTTGTGTTGAATTTAAGTTTGCTGACGTTTAATTTGAAAGAAAGTGAAATCATGTCAATCAAGTGTAATGGTGTTAATTTAGTTGATTTATTTTAAATAAATGATAGTGTCTCTTTGACATATCAAACTAAGTTAACGTCTTTGTCACTTAATGGCTTTGTGTATTTATCCATCATAAAGATCACAGAAATATTGGGTAAACTGAAAAAGAACAGAATCCGTGAATTTACTATTCAATCTGAATAAGTAGATTAATTAAGGATAAAGAGGTCAGTATTTAATATTGACCTCCTCATTAATTCTTACAAAGGCCATGGCTTTCCACTTGTAGTAAAAATAAAAAACTTGTAAACTAAACAGTGGAACGTTACATTATGGAGTCAACCTATTTTTTCCATTTGTTTTTCTGCTGAGATCGTGCTGCAGCAAGGAATGCTCTGTTTTTCAGTGCCAAAGAGTAAAACTCTGAGCAAGACATTTCATAATTTAGACTGACAATGAGCTCACTTCTAATTAGTTCAGTAGAACATTTGTTTTGCACATCAGTCCACTTACTTTTCATGAAAGAGAAAATCCTTTCCACAAACCCAGTGGAAGATGGGATGCTGAGGACAAAGGATACAACAGCCTGGATGTTGGGGAGGTCAGCTGCCTGAAGAACTTGCATCCACTTCTCTGCTGTTCCCTGGGACTGCCACCTTTCATTAGTATGTTACTAGGTCACTAGAAGTCAGTAATCAACTGATAAAAAAAAAAACTTTCAGCTTACCTCAATACTGTATTAGGCATGTAACGAGATCTCGTTGTACGAGATCTCGCGATATTAAACTCCCGCGATATCTCTCGTTGAGAGGTAACGTTGTCTCGCGAGACGCTAATGCTAGCGCTAGCAGAGCCCCTAACAAGTCAGCGTCACGGACAGCATGGCTTCGCCGGATGAAGTTGCTATAGAAGACGCCCCAACTACTGATGGAGGGTCCCGGTCCCGCAGACGCTTCTACATTGATGGAGGGTCCCGGAGCCATAGATATCTATGCCCGGAGCTGCCGACGCTGCCCCGGATGTAAAGACACACGCGTGTGACCGGTGTTGCCAGATAGAGTCCCACCCACCCAAAGCACTCTTTACCCGCAAAAGTCAGAAGGAAAATCGCGGTGAACCGCCCAATCTGGCAACACTGGTGAGTGACGACGGCTGCTGATGCGGATATTTATGTTCAATTTTTGGAAAGTCCTGCGTGAATATCTATATTCTACAAAAAAAAAACGGCAAAATGAAAGAAAAGTAACGAGGCTATTTTTAAAAAGTAAGGAGTAGAAAGTACCAGTAATTGCGTGAAAATGTAAGAAGTAGAAGTATAAAGTAGGCTGAAAAATAATTACTTTACTAAAGTATAGATAACTAAAATTTGTACTTAAGTAAAGTAACGAAGTATTTATACTTCGTTACTTGACACCTCTGATTTTCAACCAGTTATTTCATTTCAAGCAGTCTGAACTTTCACATCATACAGCTTCTCCAGAGGAAAACCTTTAGTGATGAACTTCCACTTGTCTTGAAAACAAACACAAAGAAGCACGTTATTGTGCAATGATAGAAAAAAATATACGTTTTTTTAATTTGTTTCTACCACGATCTCTTTGCCTCCATCTCAGATCAGTTCTCTCCTTTCACTTCAGGTGGACAGCTAAGTCTCAGCATGTTTGCAGTTGTGCTGCATTCCTTACATTTTCAGATTTATTATTGTAGTTATTTATTAACCAGGAAAATCCCATTGAGGTCACACATCTGTTTTGAGAGGGAAGCCCTAACATGCGTGTTTTCGGAGTGTGGAAGGAAACCAGAGCTCCCAGAGAAAACCCACGAGGAGACCATGCAAACTTCACATAGAAAGCCCTCAGTTCCAAACCAGAGATTGAACCCAGGAGCTTCTTGCTGTGAGGCAACAGTGCAATCCACCAAACCACCGTGCTGTCCAAGATGATTGAATGGAGCATTGTGAAATGTCCAAAGCCTGTTTTATAACCTAACCCCACTCTGAGCAGTGTGTGAACTGTTTCGTGTGTTCCTTGGGTTTCATGATGCTGTTTGATCACTATAAATTTCTGAGGCTGTCACAGAACAGCTCATTAAATAATTGTTTGCCAATTAGGTGACTTGAAAAGATAAATTATAGTTCTGAATTTTAGTTCCAATGTATCAGAGCAAACAGGACTGATTTCAGTTTTCAGGTTTACATTTTCCAAAAAAAAAAGAAAAAAAATAAGACCACAAATCATTTTTTATTTCACTTCACAACCAAGCCCTTTTTGTGTTGGTCACACAAGAGTTGGACTATTCCTGCAACATCATTAAGACTTTTCCATAGCAGAAAAATATTGTCTTGAAGATTTATATTTTTTCACGTGAAGAGGCGCGAGTTGATGTCATTCACGAAGTTTGTAGGAACCGAAACCTTATTTCTATTCCTGGGTTTGTGCTAGTATTTGTGAAGGTTTGTGTTGCTCTTCAGGGAGAGCTGAATCCAAGTTTCACGGGTTTACAGGACTTTTTAAAATGAGGCTATCAGCATTTTTATTTATTTATTTACTTATTTATATTTTTACGTTAGTTTATTATTGTGATGATTATTTGTTGAGCATTTTTTGTTTTTATTTTGAGATCTCTCATTTTTGTTTATAACATATTGTGCATGTTGAGCTACGTGTATAACATGTTAAGCTAACATGGATAACATGTTAATCTAACATCTATAACATATTGTCACAAAACCTAGTTTACAGAATATGTCTTGCATTCCTAAAAGACATGGGAAAGACATGTTTTATAACGCATGCTAACTATGCTATAATAAGAAAAGGCCTAAAAAAAAGTATTCTACATCATCTGTCATAAAGAACATTTATTTTCCATTACTTCAGCCCTTTGATTCTTAAATGTCTTGACGTGGTCCTTTGGGGGAATTTTTTTTTGCCCACCTCTGATCTAAATTGTTCTTTTTGCTACAGCTATTCCTGATTGGACTCTACTTTTTCCCATTGAAGACTTTGGCCGAAGTCTATCTGTTGACAGAGGTGCAGAGATAGTTCCTGTAAACATCAGCATCAAATCAGGTGCTGAAGTGGAACACAGCTTCCTAAACAGTCAGACTTTCAGCGACTCGTCTTTGTTCCTAAATAAAACTTTTCCAGTGTGAGGAAAGTGTGACACTACAGTGGTGTTGTGGGTAAAATTAAGCACGGGGTGAATTTAGAGCAGGGGTGCTCACACTTTTTCAGCATGTGAACTACTTATAAAACAACTAAGTCAAAATGAGCTACCCAATACAATAATGCAAAACATATAATTATCTTCAAATGTATTAAGGATTCTTTTTATGTACAATGTATGTTGATGTACCTTGCATAACTATAAGCCAATATTGCACAACATCAATCAGGGGTCACCAACGTGGTGCCCGCGGGCACCACATGAGGTGCCCGGGGGTGGTGACAGCAAAACACAACGAGGAGCAACAGTTCATCAGCTAACATGTTAGCTTCAATGCTAACTAGCCCCCTGTGGCTCACAACAGACAGAAGAATGTCAGAGCAGCTTTGAGCAGGCAGATGTTTCTCACAAGGGCGTAGATTTCATCTCATTATTGGGGGGGACCATAAACAGGGACATTTTTTAAAAGCAAATCTACACTTCCCCAAGATTGGGGGGGTCCGGCCCGACCCCCCCGGGATTTACGCCTATGGTTTCTCATGAGGCATTTTCAGGTGTGGAGCTCTTGAAAGAAGCAATGATGAAATATGTGAAAAATAATTTATTTAAAAGAGTAAAAGATGTGATGATTAGTTAAAATGGTTTTATATGTACAGCACTTTGTTGCAGCTGTGGTTGTTTTAAAGGGCTTTATAAATAAAGTATAATTATAAAAAATGCTGAGGATCAATACTAATGTCACATCTAAAAAAGCTAAGTCTGGTCCTCTGGACATTCAAAAAACAAAACACCTGGCGTGACTCACCCGGAACGATGCTTCGGTGGCGGCTTTCTTTTGAAGTTTGGTGAGTGAAAAATGACTGAAAAAAAGTCCACCTCCCATTCCCTATGAAAGTGATACGTTTTTGCCTTCCCACTTGGTCCAGGTTTCTCACTCATGTTTTAGCAAGGGCTTAAAATCTGAGGTAATTCGCTGATTGTTTTCGCTTGTATGTTTTGCTGTGCTTCGCGCCGTTGTTTTTAGCACGAGCGGTGACCTAAAGCTCGTCATCTGATTGGTTGCCCTGTATGTCAATCAAGTGACGGGATGTTTGATAGGCTGACAATTTTTTAATGTCACGCTGCGATCTACTAGTAATGCCTCCACGACCGACTGGTAGATTGCGATCGACGTAATGAGCACCCCTGATTTAGAGCAACTGCTTCCACTGTGCAGAGGAGGACATTTACACCTGAAGACTGCTTTTGTCTTCATGAACGCTCTGGACATATTTGGTAGCTGAAGTGTAACTAAAGCGGCACACTGTACTGTTCCCTTTAGCTCGTCTTTATGCCACACACAATGATCCCTTCTGTTGTTTTGCAGCCTGTGTTGATGTCTACAGGACACACTCCAATGTACACCTCGGCTGTTTCCACTCTGGTAAGAGCACGGCGATTTGTGTCGCTCCGTCAGTGTTAACGTTCCCTCATCGTCGTCGTCCATCATCAAAAGTGTGATATTTTTCATCTTTCTTTGAATCATTGTGCCCATTCATTGCCGTTTACTGTAATCTATAACATCAAATTCATAAAGTTGTGAATTTATTTCACTGTATTATTCATTGACAGTCAAACCTTTTTACCCCCCCCCCCATCATCGAGCGAAGAGGGAACTGGAAATACCCTCCATTCATCCGTCTGTCTGTCTGTGATTGTTGTGAGCATGATAACTTGAGAAACAAGTGAGGTATCAGCTTCCATTCTAGGCGGAAGAACGGTTTCTTTTGAAAACTGGGTCGTCACATCAAAATCCAAGATGGCCACCGCCATGTACAGTACAGTATATGTAAACTGACCACACTAACTGCAATATTTCTGCTGGACGTGCTACAGCTAGCTGCTGCTGCTATCTGTTCCCTGTCGCAGAGTAAAGAGAGGCAAAATACCCTTCGTCCATCTGTGAATGTTGTGAGCATGAGAACTTCAACAATAAGTGAGGTATTGACTTTTATTTTTGGTGTGTGGTTACATCTAGGACCTGGGGTGTAGGTTTGAAAACTAGGTTGCCCCATTAAATCAAAGATGACGCCTATGCGTATGTCAACCGGCCACCCCGATCATTTGAGGAAACTATGTCTTCTAGTTTTTATATCACGTTAAAAGTACAGTTTCCTCAAATGATTGGGGTGGCCGATGAATAATCTATGGTGGTCAAGGGCACCATTAGCCACCCTCTGGCTCCTCCATTGCACCTGGTGGATAAAATGGCTTCCTCCATGCAGTCTATCTGTGCTACCTCTGACAAAAAACAAACAAAAAACACCTCTGTTCTCCACAGTACAACACCCACTTGATTACGGTATCTTGCACCAATGGTTTACTTGCATGCCTTGTTCAATTACAGTCCATATTCTGCTCCAACATTTTTTTTAAAGCAGCTTAATGTTCAATGTCTGGATTCTATACACACGTACACAAACTGACATTGCAGCTTGAGTGTTGAGTTTAAAATACAAGGCTCGAGGATGAAACCAATCACCACGTGTCGCTGATCATCTCCCGGCAGCAGCTTGTTTTGATGCAGTACTCACTGAAACCTGTAGGTGTCAGTGTTGGACCGCACAGAGTGGCTCTCGGGAAATTGGGGGCTGGCTTCACTGATGCAGTAGTTTTTTTTTTAAATGAAACTCAGTAACTCACATGCTTTGTCTTTTACTTGTAACAGTTGTGGGGTATCAGATTATTTCTAATTAAAGAGAGGAAATTATAGGTATACAGAGTTAGTTTAAAACTTCCATCCACTCATCATGTTATACTTATTTTTAAGCTTTTATAGTTTGTTTGAACTATTCCTTATCCAGGGGTGAATAATAAGATGGAACACCGCTTCAATGAGTGTTAGAAACTTGCACAAGTTTAAAAATTGATTTATTTTCTCTAATCCAGATATACATTCACATCAGTATTTTATGAAGTCGTGTTAACGTCTTGTCAGTGATCATGATTGACTGCAGCAGGCCGTTTGTTTGACAGACAGGAACTTTGTTAGGATGTTGTGGAGGCTAAAGCCTGCTGGAACGCTGGCGTCACTGTCCACACACGGTGAAGAAAGTTTGACATCTCCTTCACGGACTGACGGGGTGCTGGCCAAGAAAGGAGCCTCGGCTCTGAAAAGTGACACCTTCAAGCTTGACTGGAGTTTACAGCTGCCCCTCGTGGACGAGCCAAATGCCTTCTGGAGCAAAGTTTATGGTCAGGAGGAAAGACAAAGATTGAGCTGTTTGACCACAATGACAGAAAGTACAGTCAATCAGGGCTCAGAAGAACACTTCAGAACTGTGCAGTGTTTGGTTCTGATCCATTCTTGGTGTTTCTCTCAGTGGGTTTTGGGTCATTATTCTGTCAGAGGACCCATGAGCTGAGTCAGACCGAGCTTTCAGACACCGGGGGCAAACATTTTGCTCCAGAATGACTTGATAGTCCCTGCACAGATTAAAGACGCTCTGACCCAGACGCAACAAAGCAAACAGAACCGAGCCTCCTCCATGTTCCA
>JBBPBX010030044.1:21920-35457 GCA_038048925.1 Garcialebias charrua
TATATATATATATATATATATAAAGGCGTTTTAAACCCTTCGCACACTCTTGCAAAATTCTAAGCAATGTTTCTAATCTGTAAACGCTCTAAAAGATCACGGCATGTCATGATTTCAGCTCTCTGCGTTCTCTGCTCTTTGTCACCTGCAAGAGCTCTTGGCCACGCCCACTTCTCCGCTACACGGTGAACAGCTGATCAGCTGCAGCAGGGAGTTTATCCTGCAGTGTGGGCTGCACATAGGTGCAAGAGATGCTAAGTAATTTTAAATAATTTATTTAAAATGAAAATTCTATGTCGATTGTGCAGCTCATCCATCATTCAGCCAATTATGTGTCATGTCCAATCTAATTTTGAAAAACTGCGATTAGAGAGAGTCTGCGACAAACGAACCGCGAAGTAGCGAGGGACTACTGTATAAGGTTGTTAACAGGAAAATAATATTGAAAGTATCAGAAAGCACAAGCAGTATATTCTTTTCATTGCTACCTCACCTAATTTTCAAATTATCATGTTGAAAACACGTCAAACGGACAAATGGAGGGTATTTCCACTTCCCGTTCTTTGCTGAGACAAGTTGCTGGTGAAGATTCTCAGTCGTCCAGGACATGATAAAATCAGAACAAGCGCTCAATACAAAAACAACTGGACTTTATTTGATATATGTCAAATTGATTATCTTTTGTTTTCTAATTTATGCATGCGTTTGCAAATTCACTAATGACTTATTTATTCTAAAACACCTTAAAATTGTTGCCAAGAATTCAAAGATCTCTGGGCTGGGGCCCCTGTGTTTAAAGATCCTAACTGTGCCCCTGCTGGAGCTTCTTTTCTTTACAGAAATCTTTCTCAGAGTTTTGGGCAGGATAGCTGTTTGGAACTACCGTAGTTTCCCCCTGGTGTGGTTTTTTTGGTTTTCTCTGTGGGTGCTGATGATCATCAGCGTTAAATCATCAGCATCCAAACAGACTCCTGTGCCCGTACACAGATGTGTCTGCACTTTTCCTTTTGTGTACCAACATCTCAAATGAATGGCAGCCAAAGGCAATTATCTCAAAATGGAAAATTATCACTGTTTGTAATTACGGTAAAAGCTACGTTAATCATCACAGAGTGGAGGTCTGAGCCTCGTTTATCTCCATTTATTCCTTACGATGTGGGTGAGAGCCGAGATTATTGAAATTATACTCTGTATCCTGTTTGTTTTAATTACGGGACTAAATACTTCAAGGAGAGCGCTTTAGAGATACTTTTAGATGATGTTCTCTTTCGTTTTAATTAAAGGCCTAGCATTTTTAAAGGAATATGCATCACCCTCCACCTATCATGACTAGACTGAGATCCCCTCCTGATGACGAGGAACAGATGCAGTACAGCTGATATTACAGCATCGGTGCTCACAGGATGTGTTGTGCAAAAGTCTCAGCTACTACCACACCGAACTGTAGCTCAATATCTGTTTTCTTCCTGGAGTTGTAGCCGTTTTTGTGTTGGATAATGTCTTAACCGAGGAATCCGCTGTATGTGTACATCAAATGATCTCTTCCTGAGAGTGTCACTGTAATTTGAGCAGTGGTTTGTGAGATATTTTGCTAACAGACAAACAGGGCTGACTTTAGTGGTTAACGCCAGAGTTTTAAGCAAAGATGTCACCCAATGCATACAGCTCAGAGTGTGTGTTATAAATGGCTCCCAGCCACGACACCATTAAACTTTAGCTCAATATCTGTTAAATTGTCAGAGTTTCATCCATTTTTGTGTTGGCTAATGTTGACTGGATGTGGCGGCCATCTTAAACTGGGGTTAAACGGTTGTAAATGTCCTTCCCATCATTAGTTTCTGAGAGTTTCAGTCAGTTCTGTCCAATGGTTCTTGAGATATTTTGCTAACAGACAACGTAGCCAACTCTTTTCTCTTTTCCTGCACGGTCAGCTTCCATCTTTACATTCTCCGCCCTCCCGACTTTTCTTTAATAAATGTTTAAATACGCCCCTGCAGCTTTCGTTTAATTACCGTTCCGCCGCAGCTCGTGTCCCTGCATGGGGAAGGCGAGAGCAGAGCAGGATGAGAAGGGCTGCGAGCCGTTCCTGCTGCATGATGGGAGTCCAGGATAGAGACGTCTGCAGTCAGGAGAGCAGGAGCATTAGATCCTGCAGGTTGCTTGGAAAGATTTTATCTGTCGGGATCAGAGCGTCAGCTGACAGCTTTGTCCTTCAGCGTTTGACCTTGGGTAAATTTGATGTGCAAAGCTTCTCTGCACGCCATGTGCACACATGTTACATGATTACTGATTTGTCTTGCTCAAAACAAAAGCTTTGAGAGCTATGAAGAAGCTGACTTTGAAAGAAAAGATGTGCCTTTGTCGACGTAATAATACTTTTTTTTAAATAAAGATTTGAATGTTAAGAAAACTCCCTAATTCATCATTTCTTCCATTTGTAAATGATACTGGCAGCGTTAATACTGGTATAATTATTTCTGTATGCTAGATTAATTTACAACTTTACAGTTTATTCGTAACATTCATTCAACCTTTATTTAGGCAGGTTAATCCCATTGAACCTCGAGGACTCATTTACAAGAGAGACCTGGCTATATCACAGTAAACAATTGTGTAGATCTTCTAAAGTGGTGCTCTGGGTAAAAGTTTACAAACAGTGAGTATCTTACCTGTTGCAGACAGCTCTTTTAAAATACAGGTAGTCCTCGACTTACGACGGAGATCCGTTCCTACGCTGCGTCGTAACTCGAAAATCGTCGTGTCAGAAAATACGTCCAAACAGCACCTCATACGTACAGTAATAATAATAATAATCATCATTTTATTTAAAAGCGCCTTTCAGGACACACAAGGACACTTAACAAACCAACACAGTGTAATACAGAGCAAACATTATCAGCGACAAATTGAAATATAAAATACATAAAGGATATAAAATGGAAGATAAAAATACATTTAGTAAAGTTAATGATAAGCTAGTCTAAAGAGATGTGTTTTCAGGGCAGTCTTGAACAGAGAAAGGGAGGTGGTGTTTCGAAGGTCTGGCGGTAGAGCGTTCCAGAGGTGAGGGGCAGAGCAGGTGAAGGCCCTGCTCCCCATGGTGGAGAGGCGGGCAGAGGGTACATGGAGATGTAGTGAAGAGGAGGATCTGAGAGAGCGTGATGGGATGGAGATTTGTAGGAGGTCAGATAGATAAGGAGGGGCAAGGTTGTGGATAGCTTTGAACGTGAGAAGTAGAATTTTGAAGATGATGCGTGATTTAACCGGGAGCCAGTGGAGCTGCTGCAGGACAGGAGTGATGTGGTTATAGTAGGAGGTTTGAGTGATGACACGGGCAGCTGAGTTCTGGACCATCTGTAACTTGTGGAGAGATTTGTTGGGGAGGCCGTAGAGAAGGGAGTTGCAGTAATCAATACGGGAAGTCACAAGACTGTGCACCAGGATGGCTGTGGAGCGGGGTGTGAGAGAAGGACGGAGACGGTTAATATTACGGAGGTGGAAATAGGCAGACCGAGTAATATTGTTGATGTGTGAAGTGAAGGAAAGAGTGGTGTCGAGGATGACACCGAGGCTCTTGACCTGAGGGGAGGGGGATAGCAGAGAGTTGTTAAGGGGGACGAGAAGATGTTCTGATTTTGAAATAGAGTTTTTGGTACCGACGAGAATGACTTCTGTTTTGTTGCTGTTTAGTTGAAGGAAATTGTTAGAAAACCAGTGATTTAGCTCGTTGAGACAGTCGGTGAGGATGGAGGGAGGGTGGGTGGAGTTAGGTTTTGATGACAAGTAGAGCTGCGTGTCATCAGCATAGCAGTGGAAATGGACGCCGTGTTTGCGGAAGATGTGGCCTAGAGGAAGGAGGTAAATGATGAAGAGGAGGGGTCCGAGGACAGAGCCTTGGGGGACACCCGTGGAGACATGGGAAGACTGGGAACGGAAGGATTTAAGCTGAATGAATTGGGTGCGGTCAGAGAGATAGGAGGTGAACCAGTCTAACGGGGTACCTGAGATGCCAATGGAGGTTAGTCTGTTGAGGAGGATAGAATGACAGATGGTGTCGAAGGCAGAGCTTAGATCAAGAAGAATGAGGATGGACAGAAGACCAGAGTCAGCAGCAAGAAGGAGGTCGTTAGTGATTTTTACTAGGGCTGTTTCGGTGCTATGGTGGGGGCGAAATCCAGATTGAAACTCTTCATAAATGTTGTTGTTGGACAGGTGAGAGTGAAGTTGACTAGCAACAGTTTTTTCAAGGATCTTGGAGATGAAGGGCAGATTGAAGATCGGACAAAGATTACTGAAGTTGGTGAAGTCAAGACTGTCAGTACTGTATTTTACTAAGCACTTAGCCTATCCTAACACATTACTCTACATAATTATCAAAAAACACATACATTCGGAGCCATAATGAAGGGAAAAAAGAGTTAATAACCTACTGGAATGCTGGTGAAGCATTCCTCCGCTTGTTAGCATGTTAGCTCGTTGTCCCTCCAACATCTGAGGCTGCCTGAAGTTTGCGCGGTCCAGACTATTTACAGTAAGGCCTGTTAGCATGTTAGCTCCATACATTTGGAGCCATAATGAAGGGAAAAAGAATTAATGACCTACTAGGAGCTGGTAAAGCCTTCCTCCGCCTGTTAGCGTGTTAGCTCGTTGCTCATCTGTAGCCTCTGCCTCGCAAACCTCCGGTCCAAACAAAGGTCTCTTGTACTTTTACACATTTTACAGTAAGGTCTGTTAGCATGTTAGCCCCTTCTAACCTCCTCTGCCCCGGTCTGCCTGTAAACAATGAGGTCTCCTGTAATTTTCAGCTGTAATCCTCCACCCGTGGCCGCTAAGGTACACTCTCCCCCCCTCTCTCCTGTAAATTTCCGCCTCCGCTGAGTTTCGGTACCGTATTTTTTGGTGTAAAGACGCATAAACCGTGTAACTCGAAACAATGCTTTTCAATGCGAGGGTGTACGTAACCGCAAAACGTCGTTGTTGAGGACTACCTGTATATCAGTTTGAAGAAATAGAGTTTAATTCAGACAAGATTGGCAGTCCAAGTCTGAGATAGATAGGGGCTGTCTTAAAACAGCTCACCTGTCAGTGAAGGATATGAATAGTGAATGTTTGTAGTTTTTGAGTTGAGTGTTTTTCTGAACTGGAATTGAAAAGAGATGCAAGTAAACCATAATGTATTTTTGTGCAGGATATTCAAGTGTGTTGGAGTTACACTGAGAAGGACAGAAAGTTTATTTAATCATTTATTTATTTATCTAGAGTGTAGGGAGCAATTTTATCTACCACCAGGTGCAGTGGAGGAGCCGGGGGGTGGCCACTGGTGGCCTTGACTATTGTAGATGAATCTTTGGCCACCTCAGTTATTTCAGGAAACTATACTTTTAGGTTAATATGAAAACTTGAAAGCATAGTTTCTTCAAATGATCAGAGTAGCTGGTTGATAAATGTATATGATGGCAGCCATCTTGGATTTGATGTGGCAACCCAATTACTGTATTTAAAGGAAACTTTCTTACGCCTAGATGCAGTCACAACCCAAAATGAAAGTTGATACCTCACTTATTTTTCAAGCTATCGTGCTCACAACATGCACGGATAGCCGAAAGGTATTTCAAATTCCCTATTTTCACTCTGTGACAACAGCTAGCTGTAGCATTTTTAGCAAAAGCATCATGATTTTTTTTCATAATAAGCATGTAATCCAACGATTCCATCATAACCATTTTACAGATCCTCCATTGCAAGACCTACCGGTAATCGTTCATGCCAGAGTTCTTTACTAAGACCATCTCCTGATGAGGTGGTTAGAGTCGGTTTGGCCAGATGGTGTAAACTGCATGTGCGAAGTTGTAATATCACAAGATTGGATGACATGCTTGCCCTCAAAATATGTATTTAGGATGACTCTCAGCTGCTGACATCCTGCTTTAGCTCAGTATCCATATCTTGTCTGAGTTTAATCCACATTGGATTAAATAAATTAGCCGTGTTGGCCATCTTGATTTGGGTTGACTTGAAAAGTCAGTCCTTGTTCCAATGATTTCTTTCTGTTTCTTTCAAATGTGTCCAGTGGTCCATGAGATATGTTGCTAATAGACAAACAGGAGTTAAACCAATGGAGTTTTAAACAAACAAAACACTGCACAATGTGAACTGCTTAGTGTATTAGTTGATGATGAGGCTCAGCTACTACCACCCCAAATTTCAGCTCAGAGACATAACTGCTTTGATGTTTGCCCAATTTAAATAACTCCGACGGCCATTTTGAATGGGATTGTCTCTGAACATTAATCAGTCAGCGGGTTTGGATGTTGTCAGTCCATTTTATGGGCGCTATCAACTGTTATCATCCCCATTTGTATCAGCGAAAATGTCCAATCTACATGCTAGCATGTTTAAAAGAACGCTATCAGCGTTATAATCGCTGTGAGTACCGGTAGGCTGCGTGTTTCCGTAAAACCGGAAGTGTAGCGTTTTTGTTTTTTTTTCTTCAGCTTATGTAACTGTTTTCCTAACCCTTTCCTTAAACCTGACCCAGAGGACCAACCCTAAACCTAACCCCCTTATCCTTGTGCCTAAACCTAACCAAGACCCTAAACCTAACGCCAGAGGCTTTACTCGAAACTTTAACACGTAGCAAAAGACGGAGACTGCTGTCATCGCTTGTAACGGTGACAACATACTTTTAAACCTGCTAGGAGGTACAGGAGGGGCAATCTGACCGCTACGTATGGGGATGATAATAATTGACAGGGGCCATTTTATGGTTGATAACATCTGAAGCGGGTGAATCAGTTGTAGCTGTGCATTCAGTAGTTTCTTTACAATCTTAAAAACATGATCATCCTTTCACCTTTGGCAACAAGCTGTCAGATTTTTTTTTCCTTCTGCGGTAAAACTTCACTAACTCGTGTGTACTCTTGTCACTGTCATGTTTGAACCTCCACCTGTCTGTCTGACTGTAGAACTGGAGCTTCCAGCCTCCTTTTAGCTCATGATGCTACCGCGGACGAGTCGGGCCGGTTCGAGCTGCCTGTCCTTCGACGTTCAGTCAAAGAATAAATCCTCCCCCTCTCACATCAGCAGCACACACAATATACAGAGAGACAGCTAATTATTTGCCATCGAACTTCCCCGTTCTCTCCTCCCTCCCCTGTCGGCAGCAGGGATGGGAGGAGTGCCGTACAGCAGCAGGAATAATAACCTGCTCTCTCACTGAGCTCAGACCAGCAGCAGGGAGGCTCCGACATCATCGGCGTGCACGGACGCAGAGCAAACCACCGAAGGATTTGTTTGGAAACTTGCTGTTTTTGTCCTGGATTTATGTTTTTTTGAAGACAGATGAGCAGGTCGTGGATCACTAAGAACCTTCATGGGAAAAAAAAGATGTTTCTATAACTCAGAAGTTGAGGATGGAGCTCAGCTTCCTCATATGAAGTCTCAACCTCAGGAAGAAGAAACTGATTCTGCTCCGCTGCTTTTAGACTTTTAGACTATTTGTCTTTCTGTTACAAATAAAGTCCAGTTGTTCTGGATTGAACGCCTTTTTTGATTTTATCTGAGGCAGTGTTCCACAGTTCCTTACCAGATGTTATGGCAGGGCCCAGATGGAACAGTGCACTTTGCAGTTGCCTTTTTCTTCTACTTTGTGGAGTTTTTTGAAGCTTTGAGAGTTTGCCTTAGCAAACCTCTAGTGGTTGTGTTTGATATTTGGGGGGGGAATCAACAAGTTTGTTTTGGATTACCAGCTGGTCAAACAATAAAACGACACCATGTTCATGTCTGCGTGGTACGCCAAAAAGATGGGCTGTCGACTCCTCAAAAACGTACGGAAAGCCAAGAAGTACAGACGCCACAAGATGGTAGGCCACTTTAAAAATATTAATAATAACTTCATCTGCTGTGATTTCACTTTCAGACAGAAATATTTTTGTATCTTTATGCAGAACTTTATTATCACACATCTAATGAAACAAACGTGATAGAAGTCAGAACAGCTTGTGCAGTAATTGATGTTTAAATGGCATGATGTGTTTTATTAGCACACACACACATATATATGAGGTTTAGTAATGATATCTCTGTTGATTTACATATCTCTACAACTAGAAGTAGTGATGAGTTCATGAGATTCTTTATAAATAAAATAATTTCAATTAGGGAATAATCCAAACCAACCTTCCTACTATTGCCTCTGGTTCTGTGTCAGATGAGGCAACTTTAAAAATGTCACTAGAACCCGATTCATGTCTGGACTGTTTTTATCCTGTTGAGCTCTCTGATTGTCAAAAATAATAGCTTCATTCAAACCATCCACATGTCTGCTAGATCCCATCCCAACCAGGCTATTTAAAGATGTATTTCCCTTAATAACCACAACTCTGAGAAGATTTATGTTGTGACTTGGCGCTATATAAATAAACCGAACTTAATTAATGAGATAACAATGACTGATTTGCACAAATATACATTTAATAGTGGTGGCACAACCCAGTTTTTGATAGGAATCTTTCTTATGCCTAGATGTAGAGACTAGGGCTTTAACAGACTACTCAAGTAATCGACACATCGATTCCTAGGACCTCTATCGAGTTTTTTTATCTCACGTCAAGTATTCGTGGTGACGTCATCACGTCGCAGTTACAGAAGAGAAAATGAATCAACTTCCTGTTTGGAGCGCGTTGCGAACCGGTGTTACACCAAATTCTGTGACCACCGTATATTGTTACCATAGGGGGCGGTGTTGCATGCACTGTTGCAGGTCACAGAATATGGTGTAACACCGGGTCCAATCGACTGAACCAGAACCAGCTTCACAAACAAAAAGCAAAAAATATGAATCTTTAAACCTATGAAAAACCTATAAACATATTAATCTTTAAAACTAAACTTAATGTGCAGCACCGCTGGCGGTGGTGAAGGGTGTTCGACCACCCACTGTTTTGAAGTTACGTTTTTGACGTGTTGCACGTTACTTTCACTTTTGCAGCTTAATAATAATAACTAATAGTTTTGGTTTTCCTGTGATTTATCTGCAGAATGATAAATGGTAGGAGCATAATATATGCTCCCAATGTTTTGTTGGTCTTTTTTTTGTCAATAATAAATGACCTTTTTTGCGTTTGCGTTTGTATTTAGTATTTATTTATTTATTTTTTGCCTCTTAAGATCCTATGACATCATCAACTACTCGAGTTCTACTCGAGCTTTATTATGTTAATGTCGAGTTAAAAAAATATGTACTCGTTCAACCCCTAGTAGAGACACACTAAAACAAAAGTTTATTCATTAATTCATTCAACCTAATGTCTCACTTAACTTTCAAGTTATCATGCTCACATCATGAACAGATGCACAAAGGATAGTTTCAATTTTCTCTGCATTTTGCTACGGGAGACAAAAAATGCACAAGCACAAAATTGGCCGCCTACTTTAAAATGATATACTTGAGTCGAGGTTACCGTTTTTGTGTGTTTTCACTAGTTTGCATCTAAAATGCTCTCCAGCTGGAACAAAATGTGGAGAAAGTCCAACATTAATGACCTTTTAATGCAGTTTGCATCTTGCCAGCTCACATCAAGATCATAATAATTTGTTATATGCTTGTGTTAGGTGCACAATTAATCCCAACAGAAAATCCCAACAAAGAGGGCACCGATTGATTTCAATCTTTCTCAGTACAGTACAAAACTGAACTTACAAAAGCATTGAGCTGCTGCATCAGAAACATTAACGTCGGGCACTTTTATTGCTAGCTTTTTAAGAATTCTGGAAGCATAAGTGTACTGCATGTGAATCCATTAGGCTCTGGGTGTGGATGAATAACGGCGCAGCCTGGAAACACACACCAGAAGAGATGGCCTGGCTCGATCGACGGTGCTAAAATCTAGGTGGGCAAGTGCAGCCAAACACTTTAAATCCTAACAACCCTGCTGCTTGACAGAGCAGAGAGTGGGAGAGAGACGAGAGGAGGGGGGCGCTCTGTCACATTCCCTGCAGGGAAAAATGTCTGTGCTGGGCTTAGATTTCTGCTGGCTGTACTTATTATTACCTCCACCCGATTAAGATGTATTTGACACAGTGTTCAGCAGAAGACTCGTTGGACTCAGCAGCACAGTGCAGAGGCGCCATTACACCTGACCATAGGCGCAGTTAGTGCACCAATATGCTGCCTCTCTGGGAGAGTTTTGTCTCTGGGGAGGGAAGCATTATTTTATTGGTAGGCATAATTAGAAGGCAGTGGACAGTGAGACACGTTTAAAATCAAACTTGGTGGTAAACAAGTAAGATACGGTACAACAGCAAAAGCACAGAAGCAATTACTGTACAGTGGTCCCTTGATTATTGTGGGGGTTACGTTCCACACACCCCAGTGACAGGAGAAAAACCACAAAGTAGGAGCACTATATTTATTTTAGCATTTCTTTTAAGGCTTTATAAACCCTTCCCACACTTTTGTAATGTTCTAAACTCTTGAACTTACATCATTTTAACAACATACATACAGTATTGTATATGTACTGTACAGTAGCTACTGCAACATTTTATATGGGGACTCACCAGCATAGGTCTGTTTCTGGGACGGTTCTGATCAGCTCTCTGCAGCCGTTGAACACCAAGATGCTTTTGAGAGGCTTCCTGCGCCGGCGAGCAGAATTCAGACTACATGTACCGGTAACCTGGGAAGTGTAGTTCTCTGAAAGAAAAGCTTTGCAGAGAGCGGTGAAGGTCGCACAGAAGTCTATTGGAGTCAGCCTCCTCGCCATTACAGACATCTACACCTCCAGATGCAGCAGAGAGCCACCTGCATCATGAAGGAACCCACTCACCCAGCATACACACTTTTTGCTCCGATCCCCTCAGGCAGGTTGAGGCGCATTAAGTGTAGAACCACTAGACTGAGGAACAGCTTCTACTCTGAGACTGTTAGACTCATGAATCTCTAACCAGGACAATCACTGGGAAAAATCACATCATGTTGCTGCTGATCTGTTCATGTTGCTGCTGATCTGTTTCATGTTGCTGCTGATCTGTTTCATGTTGCTACTTATCTGTTTCATGTTGCTGCTGATCTGTTTCATGTTGCTGCTGATCTGTTTCATGTTGCTGCTGATCTGTTTCATGTTGTTGCTGATCTGTTTCATGTTGCGTGTTCATTGAATCCTTCTTTGACCGGTGTTACAGCATCGGCTTATTGGAAAAAAAAACTACAAGATGGCGACACCTGTCCGAAGTATATTATTATTTTTGTTGATTTTTATCGCATACCATCCCAATCACGTGAGTAATATTAAAGTTGGCAATCGTCAAAAAGCCGCAAAAGAGCAAGTCCACGAAAGTCAAACTGTGAAGTAGCGAGGGACTGCTGTAATGCTTTTTATCTTCTGAAGCACAAATGCTGAAACTCTTGGTTTGTTCGAATAATGTCTGGACTGTATCCTGATCTAATAAATTAGACTTTTTTGTCATCATGTGCATAACAGCATGTCTTATTTTCCCTGTGATGCTTTGCACATTGTTTATCAGTTTGTGTATTTACACTGTTAGAAGCCATAAAAAAAACCCTTCGATCTCAACAGTAATCAGCTGTGGCAGTTCAGCAGAAAAATAAACTCTCAGGAAGGATTCAAAAGTCGAAACGCTGACTGGCTGTCTGCTGGATATCTTTAAAAAAATCAGAGCTGATCCCCAGTGACCCCCCTCCTCACAAGTCTCAAGACTTTTAGCATCGTCTGTGAATGACTTGATGTCTGATGCCTGATGACACCCTCAGAGGTCTTGTGGAGCTCACGAGGGTTTCACAGTAAGAGTGCTGCATCCTATCTTCTCCCACCTCCATCACAGAAGGTCTTTGAAACACTTACAGGAACCAGTAGGAGACAGAAAAACATGTATGTCTCACTCACAGCTGAAGAAACAGAAATCTGCATCAACAAGGCAAATAACTTTGTGCTTTATGCGGTACTACATGCGGTGCAAATGACAATAAATTCTCTCTGACTCTGACTCTGACTTTAAAAGTCTAAAGCTGTTCTCAAAATAATCTTTGTGTGATATTCTCCGAGGCACATGCAAAATCATGACGAATTTACAATTACGGTACATTCAGTAGTTGCACACACTCATCATGGTAATTAATGCAATATTCATGATTTGTTAAGTTAACTAATGAAGTAATTAATTACAGGTAGTCCCCGACTTACGACAGAGTTCCATTCCTACGTGACGTCGCAATTCGAATTTTGTCGTAAGTCGGAAAATACGTCCAAACTGCACCTTATACGTACAATTCTGTATTTTACCAAGCACTTAAGGCTTCGTTATACTTGCGCTTTGGTCCGCTGGCTGGAGCGTGCGCACTGCGCGCGCACTGAGCCGTGCGGCTTCATGCGTTTACAGTGTTGCCGCTGTGTTTATAGTTGACGCACGGCGGCGCATGGCGAAGTGCTGTTCTTTTACGGACCAGCAGGTGGCAGTACCCTCTAAAACCTGTGCATATGTTGCAAGAAAGGGTGTAGAAGAAGAAATCTACCGTAGAAGAAGAACTGTTTGAAGTCACACAACAAAAACAAATGGCTTTCCGCTCGCGTGCTGAACTGTTGTCTTTATTAGAGGAGCAAATCATAATAGAACAACAGTTATTGTGTCTTGCGGTTTTAATGCATGGAGTCAGCGGAGGAGGAAGCGATCACTTGACTTTTGGCAAAAAAAAACAAAAGAAAAGTCCAGATCAGGGATGAAGAAGGGAAATTTAATACATTTTTGTCACATACAAAACATTCCTCCATGCGTCGTGACGCCGTCTCCACGACCACAGCAGCGCAGACAGCTGCAGGCTCTGGCGTGAAGGCTGTTGGGTGAGGTCCCCACCCGACCTGTCAATCAATTCAGTAACGCCCACGGCGTGCGCACTAGCCTTGCGGCGTTTGAAAAATTCGGAGGTGCGCGACACGCGCCAAACCGACGTGCTGGGTCTACGCGCAGGGACGGGGACGATGATATTGCGTCACTTTTGGCGCGCGCACCCTGGCGCACTGCGCGAAGCGTCGAGTATAAATCTAGCTTCAGCCTATCCTAACACAGTACCCTACATAATTATAAAAAAACACATACATTTTGAGCCATAATGAATTGAAAAAATAGTTAATAACCTACTGGGAGCTTGTGAAGCCTTCCTCCGCCTGTTAGCATGTTAGCTCGTTGTTCCTCCAACATCTGAGGCGAAACGTCGTGTCGAGGCCGTCGTAAGTTGAGGACTACCTGTAATTGGTTTATTTGAATCAATCTTGTGATGGTTATGCAACTTGTATAATTGAAACAAGTACTGTACTAGGTGCAAAATTTGATTTCATTGTGGATTTTCACTTACACAGAGTCAAAACCATACATACAGGCTGAAATACAAACGTCTCTGTTGATCCGCTCATTCTCAATCAGTTCATCTGGACAGTTTCTTTTTAGCAGAAACGTTTCACCCTCACTCCAGAGGGCTTCCTCAGTCAGAGTAGTCCAAAGCACACTGAAGTTAACCCACCAA
>JBBPBX010030045.1:4772-22308 GCA_038048925.1 Garcialebias charrua
ATACATATACAGCATTTCTCTGACTAGCCTTATCTAAGGATGCCAAATGTGCCTTATGTGCCTCACTGCATATGCCACTTTGCCTCTATACCAACATCAACTACCTCATACATATACTGTGTACATTAACTTATATGCTGCTGTGCCACTCTTTGCAAATGTCAACGCTAGAAACTTCAGTTTATTTTATAGATTTACGTTTTTATACTTTTCATACTACTATGCAAAAACTCAGGACAGTATTACACTTTTATTATTTCATTTTATGCTTATGTTCATTGGGTGTTTGGTGTTTTAGGGGTGTTTGGTGTTTCAGTGTTGGTGTAAATTTTCATACTTTTATACTATTATGAAAAAACTCAGGACAGTGTTACACTTTTTTACTATTTTATGCTTATGTGTATTAAATGTTTTAGTGTTTAGTGTTTAGATGGTTACTGTTGCACCGAGGGACTGAGAGAAACGCAATTTCGGTCCTGTGTATGTCCTGTACATATTGCAGTTCTGACAATAAAGTTGACTTTGACTTTGACTTTGATCAAAGACATGGATTCTCTGTCTCAGTGATCACTCTGCTGGGCTTTATTTAAAAGGTATTGATGGAAAATGTTGCAGATGTGGTGAAAAAGTTTTTCTACATTTCTTGTACTGTACTTACTACTAAAAATGTACTGGTACTTACTAGTAAAAATACTTGTATTTTTCTTATTTAATTTTACAATGATAGTCTGGAAAGCCACACACACACACACCTTCTTCTTTCTGCTGACTCTGGTCTTCTGTCCATCCTCATTCTTCTTGATTTAAGTTCTGCCTTCGACACCATCTGTCATTCTATCCTCCTCAACAGACTAACCTCCACTGGCATCTCAGGTACTTGGACTGGTTCAACTCTTATCTCTCCAACCGCACTCAATTCCATCCATCCATCCATCCATGTCTTCCCCTTATCCGGGGTCGGGTCGCGGGGTAGCAGCCTAAGTAGGGAGGCCCAGACTTCCCTCTCCCCAGCCAGTTGGAGCAGTTCCTCTGGGGGAATCCCAAGGTGTTCCCAGGCCAGCCGAGAAACATAGTCCCTCCAGCGTGTCCTGGGTCTTCCTCTGGGTCTCCTCCCGGTGGGACATGCCCGGAACACCTCACCAGGGAGGCGTCCAGGAGGCATCCTAACCAGATGCCCGAGCCACCTCAACTGGCTCCTCTCGATGTGGAGAAGCAGCGGCTCTACTCCGAGTCCCTCCCGGATGACTGAGCTTCTCACCCTATCTCTAAGGGAGAGTCCAGACACCCTGCGGAGAAAACTCATTTCAGCCGCTTGTATCCGAGATCTCGTTCTTTCGGTCACAACCCAAAGCTCATGACCATAGATGAGGGTGGGAACGTAGATCGATCGGTAAATTGAGAGCTTTGCCTTTCGACTCAGCTCTCTCTTCACCACGACAGACCGGTACAGCGCCCGCTTCACTGCGGACGCTGCACCTATCCGCCTATCGATCTCACGCTCCAGTTTTCCCTCATTCGTGAACAAGACCCCGAGATACTTAAACTCCTCCACTTGGGGCAGGACCTCCTCCCCGACCCGGAGAGGGCACGCTACCCTTTTCCGGCTCAAGACCATGGCCTCGGACTTGGAGGAACTGATCTTCATCCCGACCGTATCACACTCGGCTGCAAACCGCTCCAGTGAAAGCTGTAGATCACGACCTGATGAAGCCAATAGGACCACATCATCTGCAAAAAACAGAGATGTGATTCTAAGGCCACCAAATCGGATCCCCTCAACACCTTGGCTGCGCCTAGAAATTCTGTCCATAAAAGTTATGAACAGAATTGGTGACAAAGTGACAACCGTACTCAATTCATTCAGATTAAATCCTTCTGTTCCCAGTCCTCCACCGTCTCCACAGGTGTCCCCCAAGGCTCTGTCCTTGGACCCCTCCTCTTCATCATTTACCTCCTACCTCTAGGTCACATCTTCCGGAAATACGGCATCCATTTCCATTGCTATGCTGATGACACACAGCTCTACTTGTCTACAAAACCAAACTCCACCCACCCTCCATCCTCACTGACTGTCCCATTGAGCTAAATCACTGGTTTTCTAACAATTTCCTTCAACTAAACAGTAACAAAACAGAAATCATTCTTGTTGGCACCAAAAACTCCATTTCAAAATCAGAACATCTTCTTGTCCCCCTTAACAACTCTCTGCTATCCCCCTCCCCTCAGGTCAAGAGTCTCGGTGTCATCCTCGACACCACTCTCTCCTTCACCTCACACCAACAATGTTACTCGGTCTGCCTGTTTCCACTTCCATAATATTAACCGTCTCCGTCTTTCTCTCACACCTCGCTCCACAGCTCACTCCAAGTCTTGTGACTTCCCGTATCAACTACTGCAAGTCTATATATATTATATAGAGTTTTTGCCGCCCACGCTTCCCTGTCCTATAATCTCTGTGACGCTCCATCACATCCGGCTACCGCCTGTACATCTGTTATCAGTCTAAGCAACAGTTGCTCACTCTTCTCTGACATCTCAACTACGCCATCCAAATCATTCCTCAGGGCAAATTGTTTATATCTAACCTCTTGACAAAAGCAGATCTCGATCAGCCCTGTAAGATGGAAACGCACCTTTTGGCATCATTTTCTTTCTTCCTGGAATGGCATATCTTTCTTTTACGACAATTTTCTTACTCATCCAGACGATATTCAGCTTTATACAGACACAGCTCCCTCTACTGGTTTTAGCAGATATTATGGAGGCAAGTGATTTGTCTCAAGATGGCCCAAAGAACTCTTGCTTCCCCAGAACGAATCGACTACACCCTCATCCGCTCTTTACGAGCTCTACCCCATAGTAATCGCAGCAATCCTTTGGGGGCATGAATGGTCAAAAAAGTCTATCCTCATCCACACAGATAACATCGCAATTGTAGACATAATTAACAAAGACCGATCTCACTCCCTTGTTATCATGCAGTTTATTCGCAGATTAACTTTAATCTCAGCCCAACACCAGTTCTTGCTCCGAGCAGCTCACATTCCAGGATCACAGAACAACATCGCTGATGCTCTGTCTCGTTTTTCTTTGCAGAAATTCAGACTCTTGGCTCCAGACGCAGAACTTCACCCTACTCCGGTTCCTTCGTATTCTTCAACAATATTCAACTGACTCCCCAGCTACTTCACCTACTCAACTCTTTCCAAGAATCCATCCTCAATAGCTTAGCTCCTCGCATCCTGTCCGCTTATTTGTCAGGGTGGAACCACTTTAAAGCTTTCCATACAGCTCATCATCTTCAATTTCCTTCTCTCTATGTCACAACCCTCTGTCTCTTCATTACCTACTCTCACTCCACCCTCAAAATCCGCATTTCTACAATCCAGACTTACCTGTCCAGCATAATTTTTTTCTTCAAGATAGCAACAGGTTCAAGCTGCCCATCTATTTTTCACAGCTACATTCCTATGATCATTAAAGGTTGCAAAAAGCAAGAACCCCCTAGCACTACTCAGCGACTGCCTTTCACAGTAGATCTGCTCAGCAGATGCATCCTTACTTTGCACTCGGGCTACTCATCTGCCTCCATAGACTGGACTTTAGAGTCTATGTTTCTGTTAGCCTTTTTTGGCTTTCTTTGTTACTCCGAATTCGCCCCATCATTGTCCAAGCACGATCCCGCCATCCATCCGTGCCTTCACGACATCTCCTTCCTCAGCCATGAGACCCTGATTTTTACTCTAAAAAGGAGCAAAACTGACCAGTTTGCCATATCCTGCTCGATTTACATCTTTCGTCTCAACTCTTTCCTTTGCCCATACAAGCCTCTTTGATTATTTTTAGTCCAGGTTTTCTGCAAGTGCTTCGCCGCACGACCCTCTCTTCGTCACAGAATCCAGAAGTCAAGCCACTCGTCTCTGGTTCGCTGGTCATCTCCGTCAAGTCCTGTTCAAGTCAGGCATCTCTCCCTATCATTATTCCGCTCATTCCTTCCGTATAGGAGCGGCCTCTTCCGCCTCAAGTCGGGGTATGTCGGATCAGATTATTCAAGTTTTAGGTCGTTGGTCATCCCAGGCATACCTGGCATACATCCGCAACTACCTCAATGACTTATTTAATAAGCTCACACACGTCTCAGCTCTATTTAATTCAGTTACTTTTGGGGTTTATCGTTGGGCTCGGGAAGAAAGAACAAGAGAATCGTTTCCAAAAGACCAAACCCCACGCAAGAGTCTTCACATCCCAAGCCCTTCAGCACTCTCCTCAGATGACCTCCTTTCACCCCACTCACCCCTTCATCCCTACTTCCCTCATCCCTTCATCCCCTCATCCCTTCACCCCACTCTCCTCCTCTCCTACATTCCTTCATCCCCCATCCCTATGTCCACTCTTTCCTTCATCCCCACATCCCTTCATCCCTACATCCCTTCATCCCCTCATCCCTTCAACCCTACTTCCCTCTTTCATCCCCTCATCCCTTCATCCCTACAACCCCTCATCCCTTCATCCCTCATTCCTTATCCTTTCATCATTAAACTTATGTCTTGTGTCGTGGTTCTTGCTAATGAAATAGACTGTTCTGGCATGAATCTGACCATAAAAGTTCGTGGGCAGCACGGTGGCACAACTGGTAGAGCTGCTGCCTCTCAGCGAGAAGGTTGCCGGTTCAAATCCCGGTCCGGGGCCTTTCTGGGTGGAGTTTGCATGTTCTCCCCGTGCATGCGTGGGTTTCCTCCGGGTACTCCGGTTTCCTCCCACAGACCAAAAAACATGCTTGTTAGGCTGATTGGTGACTCTAAATTGACCCTAGGTGTGAGTGTGAGAGTGGATGGTTGTTTGGTGTGAGTGAGACAGGTCCCTCTTGTAAATGAGTCCCCGTGACTCAACGAGGCTAGCCTGTATAAATAAAGGTTGAATGAAAAAAAAAAATGAATGATTATGATGTTCATATCAGACTCCCGCCTCTGTCCGGACATGTGAAGACTGGTTTAATGACCAATGTTCAACAGAAAAGAGTACCGTACATTCTAGAAATAAACTTGTGAGAATTTTCTTCATGAATTAGTTTCCCTATGTCAGTAAAAAATGGTGGTCTCATTTCATGACCACAGCTAGCTTTGAGAAAGACTCTCTATTGAAGAATATAAAAGAAGATTTTCCCAGACAAACAATATTTCCTATTAGTGTTCAAAAGACATTAAAAGTCCACTTCATAGCAGTCCTCCAGATGCAGAATTCCATGATGATCTTGTTATTGAGAGTCATGGGTAAGAGTTCTTTCTGAATCAACAATGTTTTGGGTGATAACCCTTTTTCCAGGCTAAGATTTTTTTTAGTTCATATCCAGAGCTTAATTTGAGGCAGGTAACAGGATCCGGGAATTTTCTTCTTTTGACAGGGTGCATTCTGGTAACTGTTTGCTTGGATCCATAATGTTCAGGTTTTACTAATAATAAAGATATAAACAAATATGACTGCCTTGAATGAATAAAACCTATATTGGGCATGTAGTCTGAAAATAATTGACATAAACACAAATTTTAAACACAACAGCCGCTTACAAGCTTACATAAAAGAGCTGTACTTTCAAGTAAGCATTTCCGTTTCGCCTCTGCCCCTAAAAATACAGTCATGGGCCATTTAATTAAAAACATAAAAAAAAAAAAATAAACAGCACAACTTAATTGCAAATCAGTTTAAGTGGGTCATCAGTAAAATATTTTTTATTCGTTAAAAATACAAGAGAAATGTTTGATGGGTGATCATGTGACATATGTGACATATCAAGACAACTACACAAATTTGTCAAAATTACAGCAATCAAAATATTGAAAAGACAGTTCATTTTAATCTAAAAATGCTAAGTCTCATGAGGTCAGCCGCAGGGCTTTATCAGCTTTTACATTTTTACAGACTAATTTTAGGTTTTGGAACTGGAATAAACTGTATTCCACCCTCTAAAGCAGAGCTAATCAACTAAACTGCTCAGTGGGCCACAGTTACTCAGAACCAGCAGCTCAGGGGCCAGACACATCCAGCGATTAAAGTCATTATGTAAATAAACTAAGTATTAAAATTATCTTTTTTCATAAAGTCATGTTTATTGACTTTATGATTCAATGCAACAAAATAAATAAATTTATTTTGTTGCATTGAATCATAAAGTCCATAAACATGACCCAAAACCCTAACCCAGAACTGCTCTCTCTCCCCCCGCTCATTTTAATTTTAGTTCAGTTTCAGGGGTACTACGTTAAAATTTAGGGGCTAAAAGAGGCTAAAATCGCCACAGGCTATTTGCGTTCCAACACTGTTTGGTTTACAAATTAAACACTGTTCATATGCCAGACCTTTAGCAGGTGTTTCATAATGGGGCTGTTTGTATTCTTAGAAATTGATTTCAAGCTCCATTTATAGATTAAGTTACTTGGTTACTTGATCCCATTAAGATCAAAGATTGTTTTTCCAAGGGAGGCCTGGACCTGAAGGCAGCCTAACATGCATGTTTTAGTTTTTTTACTGTGGGAGGAAACCGGAGTACCTGGAGAAAACCCATGCAAACACAAGGACAACATGCAAACTCCACACAGAAAGACTCCAGGACAAAGGGATTGAACCCAGGACACTTTTTTCTCTCCCTTTATAGATGGCCTCCCTTCTCACCTTATAGCCATCCTCTCACACCAATATGACATTTTTTTATAGAGAGAAAGGAAAGATAGAAAGTAAGACAACAAAACACAACAATTATCCACAAAAAGAGCACAAGGCAAACACACCCAACCCCCGTCTGCAATCCTGCAAAGTACATGACAGAACACAGCAACAAAACACACATGCATAAAGACTAATAATATTCATGACCTTGCAGTACATTTCCATAAATAAACATACCCATACCTACAAATATATATACAGTATACATACATATACATTCATATTCAGTCACATACCCATCTACATATCTGCATATGATATCTACATATACATCCCTGCATCCATTTGTGTGTGGTTGTGAGCATGCATAAGTGAATAAGGTTCCTCGAATAGAACATTCAGTAGCGACCGTGAAGCATCAGAGATCCGCCCCCCCAAGGCCCGAGGCAGACGAAGGGGCGATCATAGCCCAAGACCCCAAGAAGGACCCCGAGCCCAGAGTCCCCAGGGCCACCCGAACAGGACGAGCCACTCACCCACTCCCCAGATCCGACCAAAGGGGAGAACCGGACGAGCTCCACCAGCGACTACACACAATGACCCCCAGAGGCCAACAGCGACAAACTCACAGGCCCCCGCCGGAGCCCGCTGCAAGAGCCCACTGCACTGACGTAGCCCCAGGCCCAGACACTGAGGCCCGGGCACCGGGGACGCCCAACCCTCAGGCCCGGACCCGATAGGACCAGAGGAACCGAGCCCCACCAGGCAGCCACCAGGCCGAGCCGACACACGCCCAAGTGCCCAACCCCCGACAGCGACAGCGAAGGCCCCAAGCACGCCCGCAGGCAAAGGGACACCCACCTGGGGGCCACGTGGTAGGAGCGCAACACCAAGTAGCCTCAGATGTAACAGAGAGGGGGCAGTCTAAGTCCCAGCCTGACAATTAGACATTCATACCCAGACACACTCACTCAGACCCACCCTCATCCTCACTCACACAAAGACAAACAATAATGACACGTTCCATTCATAATCCTGATGCACACTCTATAACCCCTAGGTCCAAGACATGTACCTGCCCCCTACATGGGGCAGCCCACACCCAAGCCTAAGAGGTAGGCCCATTCATTCTGGGGTGGAGAGTAGCCGACAACCAAGATTCGGCCAAACCTGCGCCCTGCCAACAGGACAGGACACCCGAGCCCAAGCAGCCCCAGGGTGAACGCAATGCCAGCCCCGCACATGGCAAACCCTCAAGCCCGAACCCTCCCATAGTCCAGGACAACACCCGATGGACCACCCCCAGAATTGCCTCCAGGTAACCAGGGGGTGAGAGAAAAATAAATAAATAAAATGTAAAATATATATATATTTATATAAATAAATAAATAAATAAATAAAATTGAAATGAACTAATCTAGACCCAGACACACACACCCCGTCCCCAAATGTGCTGTTGGTGTGTGTTGTTGTAAAGTGCACTTAAAAAAGGAAAGAGAAGGAGCAAAGGCTGGCATTATGCCAGTTTCCACTCCATCCCAACTCTAACCCAGGCCCTTACTGTCTAAATGCATAATTGTGAGTGAGCATAGGCACGGGCGGCGAGAGTGATGTCATCTCGCCACCCATAACCATAGTGCTCACCCCAAATTCCTATATGTGAATTTTATGAGGATGTTTATGAGTGAATGTCTAAGGTGTATAATAAAATTGAGTCCCAGGTGGTTCTGAACAACAGAGATGTAAAAACGTTGCAGCACACCCGAGACTCAAAATCCCTACATGTATTAGTTTGAGATGAAGACGGCGGAGGTGCGTGGTGAGGGATGGGGAGAAAATAACTGCAGGAACAATGCTCCCGCAGCAAGTCAGCTCCCCCGCTGACCCTACATAACCCCCCAGTTTGCCAAGGTCCACCCAAGGAGCGAGGCAAAAACACCTCTCCGACCGCCAGGCCCATTGAGCTCTAGACCAGAGAGGGACACGGCCACGAGGGCAGCCAACAGCAGAACCAACAGTCCACATCCACCAGGGCCGCCAAGACCCCTACGAACCACAGTCAGCCCGCCGCCCAAGAGAACACAAAATCCCACATGGACGACACGGCCAAGAGCGCTCGCCTAACCGCCGACAGAGCCAGGATGCACCGGGAGCAGGACCCCCCCATAGAAAGGGCCCGCACACTGGCCATGCATAGTCCCAGACCATCATCAAGGACATCCACTCAGTCCCCACCCCAGAAGAACCCAGGACCTTCTTACAGTGAGGCAGCTGCGCTAGCCATTGATCCACCATGCTGCCGAGATGTAAGTATGTTAGCTTTCTCACGTAACTTACCTGCCAAAGCTGAAACCCCCATCAAATGTTGAAAAGGGAGGTAATTCTTGTGTGTATTACTCAACAATACAGATGTCATGTGGGTATAATCTGGCTTAAGAGGTATATGCCTAGACTAATTCATCCCCCAGAGTACAAATTAATCAAGGCTATAGTCTAGCCTAGGTCCCTTTAACCCCAGGTATAGTCTGGATTGTGGTTGTAAACTATGGAAGTGGAAGTCTGTGATTGTCATCATTGTATGTTTCCATACAATGATGAAATTAATTATCTACATTTAACCCATCACACCTGAGATACACCCAGGTGGAGAGTGGGCAGCTATGTAAGCACCCGGGGAGCAAATGGGGATTAGGTGTCTCAGAGACAGCACAACATGTGGGAGTGGCTGGGAGTCAGGCTGTGATTTTCTGGTCCCAGGTTGGCTGCCCTACCTCTACCCCATCTTGGACCCTGGCCTGTTACACCTGGACTAATTGGGAGCCTAAAAATCTTTCTTATCGTGACAAGCTGAGCCAAATGATTTGTAACCCAGAAAACAAAAAGCCATACATACAATTAGTCAGTGCTGGGCAACGCTAATCCAAAAATTAGTTCCGCTATTTCTAAAGCACTTATTAATTTATTTAGGTCCGCAATTTCAAAAGCACTAATGTCTTATGAAAATTAGGGGAAGCTAATTCTAAACCGCTATTTAAATTCAACAATTGGTAGCCAGCAAGTTATGCAATATTTGCACTACACTGCCAACTAGCGGTGCATGAACTGTTATACAGTAAGTTGTTTGAGTTTCAGAGTATTTAGTTTGGTTCTCTTCAACAGGTTTGACAAGGACAAAATGTACCCATTCCAAAGTCTGTTAGCTAAACTGCTGACATATTTGGCTGTTTTTTTTTCTTTTGTTACTTTTAGTACCACTAGATCGCATGTGTCAAACTCAAGGCCCGTGGGCCAAATCCGGCCTACCATAACCGTTTCTGTGGCTCTCTACACCCTAGAACTTCAAGATAACAGTTGTAAGCATGTTGCTCTCAGGTGGTGGGTCCCCATCCCTACACTCCCTGGTCTCTCTGTTAATTGTCTTGCTTATCTCCTCCATTTTGTTGTCCAGGTGTTTGTGATTGTCATGCTGTGTGTTCATGTACCTGTATATAAGTCTGTATCTCTGTGTTTATCGTTGTCCTGGCATTGTCTCCTGTTGCCTCTGTCTCCTGAGTTCCTTGTGATTCCCTGAGTATGTAAGTTTGCTGCCCTGTCAGCTATTTTATGTTCTTAACTTCTGTGGCTGTCGCAGACGCCATTTTGAACAGTGCTAATGGCGAACTACTTTTTTTAATCCAGCAGATTTGACCATTTCGTGAAACTCTCAAGCTCAGAAGAACTTGTGCTATAATGTCAGCTATGAAATATATTTTTTCTCAGCAAAGAAATAATTGTTTTTACCGTGTTTTCTTGGAAAGTCCTTAACTTATTTTGTTGACTCCGGCCGAAGTCTTGCAACTAGCATCCCAGATGTACAAGGAAGTGTAACTCATGCGGTTAATGGTTGCAATGACAATTTAATTCTTGAAGGAACTGACAAAAATGAAATAATGAACATGGTTAAAAAACTTTCAAACAAGAAATCTAAAGACTGGTTAGACATGGATATGACCTTTGTGAAGGAAATGATCAGTTATGTCATTGAGCCTTTTACTTATATATGTAATTTGTCATTCTCAACAGGGATATTCCCTGAGGGTATGAAAATTGCAAAGGTAATTCCACTCTATAAAAATGGTGAAAAATGTAAGTTTGAGACCAATTTCATTGCTGCCCCAGTTCTCTAAGATACTAGAAAAATTATTTGTGATCAGACTGGATAGATTTCTTGATAAGCAGATGGTTCTGAGTGATAACCAATATGGTTTCAGAAAAAGCCATTCAACATCTATGGCTCTCATGGACCTTATTGAACAAATAACTACAGCTATGGATGAAAAACAATATTGTGTCAGTATCTTTGTTGACCTCAGAAAAGCCTTTGATACTATTGATCACTGCATTCTTTTGGAGAAATTGTACAAATATGGAATGAGGGGTCAAGTATTGCAATGGGTATCTAGTTATCTGACAAATAGGAAGCAATTTGTTCAAATAAATGAAGTAAGATCCAAATTTGCTAATATTACGTGTGGGGTCCCACAGGGTTCAGTGCTTGGTCCAAAGTTGTTTCTTTTGTACATAAATGATTTGGTGAATGTGTCGGGGCTGTTTAGGTGTGTTCTGTTTGCAGATGATACCACTTTTTTTGTTTAGGAACAAATTTGGATCATATGCTGAACATGATGGAAACAGAGTTTGTAAAAATACAGACTTGGTTTGGGCTTAATAAATTATCGCTAAATTTGAAGAAAACAAGTTATATGTTATTTAGTAATAGAAATACCACAGTTGATGCTACATTTAAAATTAATGGTAACATAATTAGTTAAGTGACAGAAATGAAATTTTTGGGTGTTATTGATGAGAACCTAAACTGGAAATCTCATCTTAATTATTTGAGAACAAAGACAGCCAGATCTATTGCTGTATTATACAAGGCAAAATAATTATTTAACGATAAAGCACTATATAATGCGATAGTTCTTCCATATTTGACATATTGTGTTGAAATTTGGGGAAAGGCATGTAAAATATCTACAAATTCTATTTTTATTTTACAGAAAAGAGCAATAAGAATCATCTCAGGAAAGCATTACACTCACCCATCTAACATACTATTTAAACAGTTAAATTTATTAAAGTTTTATGAACTGGTTGACTATGGAATTCTTCAGGTTATGTACAGAGCTCATACAAATTCCTTACCTCCATATATTCAATCTTATTTTATTAAGAGAGTCAGTAACTACAATTTAAAAGGATTAGAAATGTTTGTAAAACCAAAAATTAGAACAAACTCAAAGGAACGATGCACATCAGTTCAAGGAATAAAACTGTGGAATGTTTTGGATAAAAGTTGTAAAAACGCCTCCTCAATGTTTTTGTTTAAGAAATTGGTAAAAAGTAGTCTATTGAAAAAATATGAAGTTGTTTAGCTTATTCTTTTGAAATCGGTTGTTCTTGGCACGGAGTCAGTTTTTGACTTGTTATGTTATATAATGCCTATTTAAGTTTGAATGTAATTTATGTATTTTATTTCATAAGTATTTTCTTTTTTTTTAAAGGAGCAGATGTTATAAGATTTTATCTTCTTTCTGCTTCCTTTCATTTTCTTTGTAAATTGTATGTTTTGTTTTGTTTTAATATTTACTCAATTTTAACTGAAAATGAATAAAGTTAAAAAAGAAAAAATTCTGTGGCTGTCGCGGACGCCATTTTGAACAGTGCTAATGGCGAACTACTTTTTTAAATCCAGCAGATTTGACAATTTTGTGAAACTCTCAAGCTCAGAAGAACTTGTGCTATAACGTCAGCTATGAAATATATTTTTTCTCAGCAAAGAAATAATTGTTTTTACCGTGTTTTCTTGGAAAGTACTTAGCTTCTGTGGCCACGCCATTTTGAAGAGAGGGCAAATGGCGAACTACTTTTTAAAATCCAGACGCGTCGCGTAGGCCGCTGAGAAACATCACCCTCCATGTTAAAAACTCTTCGTCTGACTCTTCGAAAACAAGCAATAAGGCTGCAGAGTAACACACTGGCTGCTAACTGCGCTCTCTAGCCAAGAGACTGAGGGGGACGCTTTTTTGTCACGGACCACATCCGGCGCTGACAGGATATGGTCTGTTAGCAGTCGTCCGGTTGATTTAAGAGCCCGTAAATAAGTTTTTTCGTTTTTACTGATAGATAATTAGTTATTAGCGGTACTGCATTTTAAATAAAAATAGTGCAAATCCGCTTATGAATTATAAAAGTTAGTCAATCTGCTGTAAAGCTAACAAATTGTTTAGGTCCGCTATAAGCGGATTAGCGCTTTAGCGCTCCCAAGCGGTCTGGCGCCCACCTTTGCAATTAGTGGTTACTAGTAATGGCCCATTTAAAATCTACAAAGTATGTTACAAGACCCAAGGTATAACTTTGCTAAGATATTATAATCATTGAAAAGCAAAGCAGTATAAAAATCAATAAAGCATAACTTCCCTTAACTATTCTAACTTTTTTTGTTTTTGATCATTTTACTATTGCATTACATTTCTCTGCCAGGTTGAGTTTGATGCACTTGGTTTTGGAACATAAGTTTTACGTGGACATTTGCAGCTAACGGACTGCAGACTGACTCAGCCTTCAATGATAGAAGGTGAAATGATAAAATGATCACAGACTTCTATATAAATTAACATCAACTCTAAAGTGGCATTACCGGTAGTTTAAAAGTTCATAAAATATAATTTGAATGAATCACTACTACCGTAAGTTTTTTAGATCTTTGAGATGACAAAAATCTAATTTAGAACCACCCATATGATGATTACCTGTTAGCTCTCCTCCAGCAAACTCAAATTATTCCTGTAAGACACTTCATTGCTTCCTCTATAATTCTCTTTGGCACAGGGAACACTGGACTGTCCTGAAGAAAAGCAAAGATCATTTACTCCCACACTTCTTTCAAAGTGACACCTCACAAGGTTTTATTTGTGTGGGTGACAAAGGAGTTTAGGGGCATTTGAGTGTAAAGAGAGGAGATTGAGTTGTAAAAACATCTTAAATTGTTGTCTTGTCTGATTTACTTTCAAAATCATCCGCCCTTGTAATGAAGTAATCTTTTATATTTTACCTTTATTTTATGGATATGATCAATGACTCAAAATGGATCAATGTTGCAGAAACACTATCTGAAGAACACAGTGTGCTTACTGCTGAGTAGTTCTTTGAACTTTTTTGGTTTCAGTGCTGCAGAAACTCTATTTAAGTGATATTTAGATGTTTAATGTAGAACTGTTGTGTTGTTTTTTTCCCTGGGTTATTATTTAAATGAAGTCAAGGAAACTGTTTCAGAAAAACGTTATACTTTTTTGTTTGTTATACTTTCTATAAATTTTTTAAACAAATATTTATGGCCAAATATGTATAACTTATAGCACACACTACTTTTCCACTTGGGCAGTGCTTCACTTCAAACTCGGGTCCTGGGAGTTTGAGAATTCTCTAAGGTTGTTCCTGGGATCTGTTCAAAATCAGAATCAGCTTTATTGTCATTGCGCCAAAGCACAACAAAATTACATGTCAGCCCATCCGAGTAAAACGTAAACAACAGACATTGGAAGACGGAGGTGTTTGAGGCTGCGACCTCGTGGGAGGCGCTGTCATTTTCATTAGATAGGAAAAGAGACACACGAGGGAAGGTATAAAAAAATCATATGTCACACTATGTTCTAGATGGGACACAGAGTGAAGTTGAAAAAAAGACTGCACAGAAACAGCAACATAGTGATGACATGATAATACATACAGTATATGCATGAGGAAGACTGACGAAGGCAGTCAGTGTTATGATAATTTAATATCCCTTGCAGCTCATTAAATAAATATGCCACAAAGGAATGAGTAGATATTTTTCTCATCCCAGTTTAATGTTGCAAGACAGAACAAAGTTGAAATACAAGCAGGCAAGATGTTTACATGTTGCTTCATCTCCAAGTCTGCTCCAAAAGAGCATAAAGAAGTGTATTTTTATAATGTTATCAGAGGTGCTGCCTACCAGCTTCTGCAACACTCTGCCCAGACAAAGCAACTCTTAACACACACATGTGGTTCATACAATTTGACATTAATAAGTGAAAAAACATCTATGACCTTCACATATTCCATCAGTGAGTTTGTCCATGGACACTGCCAGATAGTTCCATACTCCTGATAAGAAATGGTATGGTGTCTATCAGCCGGCTCAGCTCTGATACAGATCCACAGATGTCCTTGGGAAGGGAGTGGGTAGGGGAGGGGGGAGCGGAGCTTCTTGTTCCCATAACATCCAGGAGAGTTTGAGATAGCTGGCCAATTCAAGACTGACACAGGAGAGCCAGATTCAGAAAACGCGGTCAGGCCAACTCTGCTTGATTTTCTGTCTTCCAAGCTTGTAGCTTCTCCAAAGTCGATTCATTCCCGCCAGCGAGTTTCAGGAGCCGCAAGTGGCCTGCAATTCTCAGAAATCGCATCCAGCTCACGTCACAGCTCACATAGCATACAGCTCACATAGCATCCGAGTCTGAACAATCACCACATGACATATTCCTTCACACAAGCCAGGCAGCCTTACAATGGCCAGAACAGTTGCCAACGTTTTCCGTATTTGTCGATATGCTAGGTAACCGCCAACTTCAAAAACCAGAAATCCTGTTATCATAATTCCAATCATGTATGCATCTTCTACATCCTCAACTGCAATACGGACAGGCACACAATCTTCCACTGAATCCATCATGTATCCAGCTGCAAGTGTCTGGTCATGGCTGTCTCTGCTGTCATCTGTGGATCTTAAGGGCACATATTTAATTAGATTTATGATAACTGGGTCCTGCTTTTTGGATTCGGCTAGTTCCTGGTCTATCAACCCACAAGGAAGTCATCGGCAGCAAATCTGGACCTGGTCAGGCTGCCTGCCTGGTTCATGTCTCGAGAACCCAGACTTTTGGCTGAATGGATTACATCTTGGGGATTTTCTGAGACAGGTTCCATTGGTACGGTCATTTTTAATTTGGACATTTCTGAAGCGAGTGGACCGACACAGACTGAAGGTAGATGTCATTAAAGTTCTGCCTGTCTCCAAAAATAATCATGTTTATATGACATTCGGCTCCCCGACTGGCCTTGATAGGCCGTCTTATCTCAAAACGCCTGGGATGTTTTGTAAACTTGACGCTCTCATCCTCCCAAATCTGCTACTCCATGGACGTCAGTGGAGCCCAGCTGAAAAAACATTTGTCATCGGTTCAGAACTTTGGCTTCGTTTTCTGGCAGTGGCCGGCAGCCCCCCCCCCCAAGTACCTGCCTTTGAGACTCCTCTCTCCTCCCCCTTCTGCGTAATGTCGGTGTCATTATGTGCTTGTGTGCAAGATTTTTTTCATTACCACATGTTTGACCTTCACAGGTCAGAAATGTGTTAGGATTTTTTTTGTCTCCAAACCCTATGTGTTATTTTTCATCACTTTTGTCTGTCCAGCAGATCTCACTTGTAAATGAGTCTTTGAGACTCAATGTGATTTATCTGTTTAAATAAAGGTTGAATGAATGAGTTTGATTGTCAAGGTGTCTTCCATGGTGAGTAGGGTAGAAGAGCAGTCTTCTAGAAATCATCACGGCTGCGTAGACGTAACAGTTGACGAAAACGTAACGAACTGAGATGAGATGAATGGGTGAGCGAAGTATAAGTAGGTTGCATGGAATAATTGGAGGTGTAGTTTGGGCGTGGCCCTGCTCCCGAACCTAAGTTAACATATTAACTTCATGTCTGTTTCAGATTATCACATTATCATTTCTACACCAGTTATCTCTTACCCTTCAAAAACTTCACAGATCCAAACCCGGCATGTCAGGAATGTACTTCAGATGGGACACAGAAGTAGGCTCATTTTTACACTACACCTGCGGCTTTGTTCAAAAGTCAGGCCTTTTTGGTTTGACCTTTGTGATTCGTTAACCAAAATCACAGGAATAACTTTCCCACTAGACCCTGGGTTGTTTTTCTTGGGAAATATGAATAGCATTAAGAAATCTCTATTGAAAATCCAAATACTGTTCTTGAAGGTTTCACTTTCAGTGCCAAAACATGGACTCCCATCCCACTTGAAAAGATTACTAATAGTATGAAGGATAAGGATACTTTCTTAATAGTCTGGCAACACTAATAAATAGACATTGCACAGGTGTTACTATAGAAGTGTGATTATTTGAAAATGGTGTAAAAGATGCTGGGCTGTGATGCAGAGATGCCTTGTTGTCTTTTCTTTTTAATTAATTAATTAATTAAGGTTATTTATTGTTTGTTTTCCACCTTGGGTAAGGGAGGTTCTTTGTTTGGAGCTCTACTGAGTTATGTAAAACTGTAAAATTATGAATAAATTAATAAATAAAGGAACAATATGCGGTAATAAGTAAACATAAACCAGGTGTGGTAAAAGGTAGACCAAGTGTAAGAATACATAAAGATAGACTAGGTGTGATAATGATTCGATTCAGACCAGGTGTGGCAATAACAACATGTCAGGTGTGTGAGATAAATAAAAGAAAGACCGGATAAAACAAACACACAGACAGAAAATAATTGAAGTTACAGAAGAAAAGCGAATGCACCATACATTCTCTAAACAAGCCTAACACAGAAAACAGACCGTGGCAGCCTGAGAAAAAAATTCCCTCTGCTCCAATCCACAGCTAGAAATCAAACAACTGATGTTGCAGCGACCAATGCTGGGAGCTTACATTTAGAGCTGAGGGAAAATTTCAAGTAAAACTATTGGTATTTTGAAATGCATCAGCTATAATTTGTATGGTTGCCAGTACAATTGCATCAGAGCACAACTATTGATAACCAGACTTCAGAAAACCAAATTAAAACAAA